>CALSFV010000640.1:0-14626 GCA_943737045.1 Parapristionchus giblindavisi
CTCGCGACATCCCTCTATCTCTCCAAGGAATGCCACTATTGTTCCTCATGTTTTGGTCACTCTATCGTCCGGGAATGGGAGAGGGCCATGCCTTTGTACATTACTTCAATTCATTCTTCATCGAATCTTCTATCACTCTCTCTCTCTCTCTCTCTCTCTCTCTCCCTCCCTCTCTCTCTCTCCCTCCCTCCCTCTCTCTCCCTCCCTCTCTCTCTCTCCCTCTCTCTCCCCCTCTTTCTCTCTCTCACACTCTCTCCCTCTCTCTCTCTCCCTCTCTCTCCCCCTCTCTCTCTCCCTCTCTCCCCCCCTCTTTCTCTCTCTCTCCCTCTCTCTCTCTATCTTTCTCTCTATCTTTCTCTCCCTCCCTCTCTCTCTCTCTCTATCTATCTCTCTCTCTCTCTCTCTCTCCCTCTCTCTCCCACTCTCTCTCACTCTCCCTCTCCCTCTCTCTCTCCCTCGACTTCCACTCTTGTTCAACTACAGGATACAAGATGATGAGTGAGAATGACAAGAAGATGAGAGGGAGAGAGAGATGGAGAGAGAAAGAGAGAGTGAAAGATAGAGAAGGAGAGAGAGAGAGAGAGAGAGAGAGAGAGAGATAGAGAGAGAGAGAGAGAGAGAGAGAGAAGGAGAGAGAGAGGGGGCGAGAGATATGGAGAGAGAAAGAGTGTGAGAGAGAAGGAGAGAGTGAAAGAGAGAGAAGGATAGAGAGAGAAGGAGAGAGACAGAAGGAGAGAGAGAGGGAGAGGGAGAGAGAGAAGGGGAGAGAGTGAGAGAGAGAAGGATAGAGAGAGAAGGCAGAGATGGAGAGCGAAGCAGAGCAGTATGGTCCTTGAGCAATGGGGGAACGGTCGTTAATCTAATTCCTTTTCTTGATTGTCCACTTTTGGCTACGCTTGTTATTGAGAACGTTAAAGGGAATGTCCGAAAGAATTGTTTTGGAGACTACTCGCTCTCGCTTGATTCAGGTGCGAGAGAGGGTGACCAGAGCGTTTCTGGGTACTGTGCGCTATTCCTTCAAGGCATACTCTAATTGTAAGCTAACAAGGGGATGGTCGCAACTGGTCCTGGCCATATGAGATGGCAATAACATGACTAGGATCAGTTTTCGATGCTGATTACGAATCCGTATTCAAAAATGCCTAATCGACCTCTGTTCCGAGAAAATCGGTATTGAAATTTGGCTTGTTAATTCGAAAAGTCGTGTAGTTTCCTTCACAAACTATCTGGATTGCATCGGAAAGATCCGGCAATGTAAGGTAAACTATTGTGAGAGTTTATAGATGAGTTCACCAGCCCACCCGGACGGTTTGCACAGGAAACCACACGAATTTCCGAATTAAAATATCGATTTCCTCGAAAATCAGGTCGATTAGGCACTTTCTGAAAACGGATTCGTAATCAGCATCGAAAACTGATCCTAGTCATGCTATTGCCATCTCATATGGCCAGGACCAGTTGCGACCATCCCCTTGTAAGATGAAACTCTCCGCTCTGACAAGGCTCTCTCGTTTTCTTTATCAGCGAGAGAGCCAGATCAGACAGTGAAATTAGCTTGGGCGTGAATTTTAAAGACACACCCTACGTTAATTTTTGAGCAAGAGCTTATGGTCTACTTACTCTCTTCTTCTTATCCCGTATAGTCTGGCATTCTTTTGCTAATTTTAAAATATGTTTCATGTACTAGTAAAATCGCGAAAGGCACTGTCTTTTCAGTACCTTGCCATTCCAACCTAAAAATTAATAATAAACAAATATTTTATCACGGATCTCCTGTAAAAGTGTATGAAGCCAATGCACAGAAAAAATAATTTTCCTCCTTTTTTATTGATAGTTGTTAGACTGTCCTGACTGAGTGCAAAAACCACATTGCGTTGCGTTCATGCGTTCATGCGGCTTCAAATGTCCCGAAAAGAAAAGAAAAGAAAAAGAGGCGAGAGAGCATTTAAAACGAGGAGAGTTTTCTCTGATTTCCATTTCTTCTCGCAACTTTTGAACAGAATCTAGAGTGTTCGTGCAGTTATCGTACGATAAACAAATTCCGCCCCATTTAACAAACTATTTGTGAAAACAACAAACAGTGTAAAAATTTGTTGTTTTTACAAACTCGTCACAACATTCGCTCCATGTGGCGTGGATGATTTTTTCATTTCTTGTTTTTGCTATATGATGGCATTTCAATCAAATTCCAATCATATAATAATGAAAACAATTTACACTGACGCTTCAAACATTTTTTTTCGTTTCTGGAAAAGTCAGTCCGCGATCGAACAACAAAACTACAAACTACAATTTCATTGTTTCCAGCTCGTTGGCTCGGTTTATTGTTTTCGTCGTTCTTTGCTGTTTGTATGCTTTATAATTTCGTTATTTTAGTTTCTATATGAGTTGTACACCATTACTTCCAGGTCCACTGACGTCGGTCGCTCTCGCAATAAGAAGATCTGCGCGGAACACGGGTTAACGTCCATCTTTACCATATTAGAGAAGTTTTACTTTCATTTGTTTTCTGTTTTCCTTTTCATTTTCTCCTTATTTCATTTCAAAATATTGTAGAATGTATCATACACTATACATGGTACTTTGTGTTTACTTTCAGGTACAATGGATGATGTCTTTGAGTCGTCCCGCTTCGTCGAAGTCAACGTCGCTGTCGTCTCTCTTATCGAGGTCCGTTTTTATTCGTAATATTCAATCGTTTTTTGTTATTATCTCATGGGAAGAGTGCGTTTATTTCTCTGCCATGCTCATACATACCTGCCTGCAATTCGGGATTTGTTTTGCTAATTAGGGGTAAAATTGTACAAAAAAGGATTGTTGAAGATTCCATATGCCCCTGCCTATACCATGCCTATACCAACGAATTGGATTTTATGTTCTTAATGCATTTATGTTTCAGAGTACTCTTCGCTATCTTCGCCTGCTAATCCATCGGCAGAAGTGACGTTAGCTGCAAGTTCAATACGTTTGGTTTCAATCTGTTGTCCTAAACCATTGGTCGAAAAGTATGTTACAAATCATACATGGGCGCCAACATGGGGGTGCCCCCTGTAAAATTAGGGCTTTTAGAAAATTTGTGGAATGCCCCCTGTAAAAAATTACGTTTAGGTGAAATTTTTGATATAAAATTTGAAAGCCCCCTGTAAAATTAACAAATTTTTCGTTCGAATGCCCCCTGTAGAATCGAGCTCCAGGTTCCCCGTCCATGTATGTTACAAATTACCAAGCCTGACCGGATTTAGAAAACCGATAACCTAGCTATTCGACCTATGTACTAAACCATTTTTATAATTAATGTCCTAACTAGTTGGGTTATCTACCTATCAAAATAATACTATGGTCCGCCGAAATCTGATCGGCTTTTGAATTGATTAATTTGTGAGCACGTTAAAAGATAAATATAAATAAACTCATTGCAAATTTTAAATTTTATTGTAATAGAAAAGTTTTTTTCAGCTAAATAAAACGGTCAACGATGCCGCAGACAGAAGTGCAATTCTCAATGAGGTGTTGTCTTCTTCGTTTCTTTTGTTGTCATTCAAATTAATCCATGTTATGTTGTTCTATTGAATAAAGCATGTGCTGAACCTCGGTTGTTTATAAATGAATGTTTTATTCAAAAAGTGGAGAAAAAAATCTTGGATAAACTTCTGATCGCACTGTCAAGCTGTCCTCGAGATGAGAAAGACTCCATCAGGAACTCATCTAGAATGAGATACAGTAGTCACAAAACAAGCGAATATAATCGATTGATAGTAACCTGGTTAAAAGATTGGACTCATTCAACGTCTCGATGGATTAGTAGGTGAAGATAGCGAAGAGTACTCTGAAACATAGATGCATTAAGAACATAAAATCCAATTCGTTGGTATAGGCAGGGGTATCGGTTTTCTAAATTCGGTCCTTTTTTTGTACAATTTTACCCCTAATTCGCAAAACAAATCCCGAATTGCAGGCAGGTATGTATGAGCATGGCAGAGAAATAAACGCACTCTTCCCATGAGATAATAACAAAAAACGATTGAATATTACGAATAAAAACGGACCTCGATAAGAGAGACGACAGCGACGTTGACTTCGACGAAGCGGGACGACTCAAAGACATCATCCATTGTACCTGAAAGTAAACACAAAGTACCATGTATAGTGTATGATACATTCTACAATATTTTGAAATGAAATAAGGAGAAAATGAAAAGGAAAACAGAAAACAAATGAAAGTAAAACTTCTCTAATATAGTAAAGGTGGACGTTAACCCGTGTTCCGCGCAGATCTTCTTATTGCGAGAGCGACCGACGTCAGTGGACCTGGAAGTAATGGTGTACAACTCATATAGAAACTAAAATAACGAAATAATAAAGCATATAAACAGCAAAGAACGACGAAAACAATAAACCGAGCCAACGAGCTGGAAACAATGAAATTGTAGTTTGTAGTTTTGTTGTTCGATCGCGGACTGACTTTTCCAGAAACGAAAAAAAATGTTTGAAGCGTCAGTGTAAATTGTTTTCATTATTATATGATTGGAATTTGATTGAAATACCATCATATAGCAAAAACAAGAAATGAAAAAATCATCCACGCCACAAGGAGCGAATATTGTGACGAGTTTGTAAAAACAACAAATTTTTACAAACTGTTTGTTGTTTTCACAAATAGTTTGTTTAATGGGGCGGAATTTGTTTATCGTACGATATACATTTTTTTCCAGTTTCGACACATTTATTGAACAGTGAACTCTGTATAGGGGTATCCATGAACGATGGCAAAACGTTTGCCAGACAAATATGACGTCATTACCGTAGGCGGAGGCGTTTGTCGAAATTCCTCCGCCTACGCTTTTGACGTCACGTTTGTCGGGCAAACGGTTTGCCGGCGTTCATGCATAGGGCGTGCAGGGTATCGTCGCAGTATTATATTTGCATTCGGGCATAGAGAGAGAGAGGAAGTTAATGAAAATACAGTTAAACAATAAGAGAGAGAGAGTATCGTTAGAGGAGAGGGCGAGACGGACAGGTAGAGGTAGAGAGAGAGAGATGTAAAAGGAGAGGGAGAGAAAGCGAGAGGTAGAGGGAGATGGGGATCGACTGTGCTCAACCGGCTACTTTTCCCTCACTCTTTGTCTCTCTCGTTCTCCCTCTCCCTCTCTTTCTCTCCCTCTATCTCTCTCTCCACCCCTATCCACATTTCTCTTCTCACTATCCTTTCAATTGAGCAACACAACTTGTGAGGTCTGTATCTCGCTCCCCACCTCTCCCTACCCCTCTATCTCTCTCTCCCTCTTTCTCCCTCTTCCTCTCTCTCTCTCTCCCTACCTCTCTCCTTCTCCTCTCCTCTCTCTCTCTCCTACATCCCTCTCCTTCTCTCCCATCCTTCACCATTTTCCCTCATGCATCCTTCACTTGACCACTTAGCCTCTCTCATTCTTCTAACCAATTTCGCTGCTATTATGACTTTGGGCAATGTCAATAGTCTCCGTTATGGGATCTCTCTCTCTCTCGCTCTCTCTCCCCCTCTCTCTCTTTCTCTCTCCCTCTCCCTCTCTCTCTCTCTCTGGGTCAGAAAAAATGGTCAGAGAACAGTGAGAGAGCACAGTCAATTAGTGACCATTTAAAGGATGACCCTCTTTGCCAGTTACTGTCCATCGTGTTTTTTTATGCTGAAGCAATTTTCTCTTTATGACTTTTGACTGCGCAAGAGCAACCGTTCATCGTAGACTATCCATATATAGATTTATTTATTTATAAAATATAATTGCCAGTACTAATCACTGACTACTCTTGCCTAGCAGTGATCTCCCGCGGGACTTTGTGTGTCTTGAATAACAGGATAACTTTACCTTTTACTTGTATATTGTACCGTCAGAAATATGATAGATGGTCGTCGGAGTATTTTTTTCGTGACTGCGCGAGTGTGTTTCTGGCTTTTTATTATATCGAGCATCGCATATTCTGCCGCTGTCCTCAGTACATCATTGCATTGTTTCTGATATTTTTTGGCTTTATGCGCTCCATTATTTATGCAAGTCGAATGCTCTCCATTTCTAGGCAACAAATAATTGCTCGCTCGTATATTTTATTTATAGCTCACTTAGTTTCTGCGAACTATCCGCAATTATCACACACTTTTGTACCATTTGAGAGGCATTTTACAAAATATTCGGGAAATATTGATTGATTTTAGCGAGATTATCGATTACATAGGCAGCAAAGAACGTATTATTCATTCAATGAATTGTTGAATAGGACAAATATTCAAGTGCACGATCAAATCGGCTTAGCCACTGAAGCGAAAACAACAAAATATTGTGCGAATGCGAGAAAGGAGATGTTGTGAGCGCTCGAACCATACATTTTCGGTGCCCTCACCGAATTATTTTTATATAGTACTATCGATTTAGAAAAATCGTTATTTTTCGCTTAAATTGTAATCTTTCACATAAAAATGAGCTTTATATAGTGGGTCGACCCTGAAAATGAGCCGTATATAGTGGGTCAATCCTCACACTGTGAGGGTATGGAAATGTATGGCTCGAACTCTAGAGAGAGCACAGAGTTCGGTGAGCACTTTAGGACCGATGAGAGAACACACGCGAAAGGAGACGGTCAGGCAGCGAATTTTCTTGGGATATTTTGTGTTTGCTTTCATTATTAAAGGGACTGAAACCTTTGTCAACGGTCTCTTCTACGCTCTATCGTTGGTAGAGAACAGAGAAATAGTGTGCGCAATGAAGAGACCATGAGGGAGAGGTCACTCTCCCTTTAATGGAAATGAAGTTGAACAAAATACAGGTTTACATGAACGTCGATGTAGAAATTAAATAATGTGCCTTGGTGTTTCGGCCGCCAGTGTTTTTCCCCAAAAGTCGTGACAAGAACAGAAAATCAGATAACACGCGTGTAGCGTAAGGATCGATACAACTAACGGAGAGTGAAAAAATGAAAATTAATATACCTGAACGTCGAATGGTTCTTTACGGGCACGTTATAAATATATTGAGACGGGTAACTAACTGTTTTGAACATGCATTATCGGGGTACATGGAGTTCGAAATGCGCTGTGAGATCCTACTATGTTTATAGTCGGCGCGATTTTTTAATTTAATTAATCTCGAATTTTTATTTGTCTCTCTAGCTTGATTCTGGAACGTGAGCTATTAGCAAAACGTCCTCACTCTCTCATTTTGCCCTACTCTCTCGCCCTTCTCTAACCAATTCTCTAACTGTCTGGTCTCTCTCAATTCTCATCACTCTCTCGAGCTCTCTGACTCTCTTGGACTCCCCCATATTCCGCTCTCTAGCTATTTGTTTATTCTACTGAAACCCCCACGCCATTTTCTCGCTCATTTGCTTCCCTATTTTGCTTCGTATTAATCGTATTAACCCCGACTTCATAGATTTTTTATTTTATTTCCTAACAAAAAGCTTTTTTTCTCATCCTCTACTTCCACTTCAACTATTCTGAAAAGAAACAGTTTCTGGTGTGACAGAGAAAAGGTAGAGCGATAAAGAGAGAGAGTACGCAAAATTGACAGAACGAAGACGGTTAGAGAACAACAAGATGAACCAAACCGTATTTTTTGGCATGTTATCATATTTTCACTGTCCGCTCTCCTTGTAGAAACATTTTGTCCCTGTCAACTCTACCAACTATCCCATAACACGACTATAACAGCTCTATGCTGTATAGGTAGGAACAAGTCAGTGGAACAGCTTCATTCATTCGTTCATTGGCTATTATTTCTCTCATAAACCACATACTTTACCGTCTTCACTGACCATACTAGAGTATACTAGATTGGAGGGGAGAGGGGGGGAGGAGATGGAGGTACCGGTCATTATGACGAGTGGACGATAGGCATATTTATTTATTTATTTATTTATTTATTTCTTTATTCCATCAAATATAATAATAAAAGGTGATATGTATAGGATCAGAAGAGGGATAGATGGATTTCCGTCGCATACGACGATAGGCATATGGCTCGAGAAGAATTGTGGCATAGTTATTCGGATGCTAAATACTCCATGGTCGATTAAGCTTGAAAAAAATATGTTTAAAAAATGCACAGGTGCATAGACTTTTGACCCGTACTGTAGATATTGTATCAAACAAGGCACTATGCCGGGTGAAAACTTTGTTTGGAATATATTTTTTTTGAATGGCCGGATGGGCTTCATCCTATTGTAGTCTGTTGTATTTGCTAATTAATTTGGCCATTGGCGCAATACGAATCTGAATATACGCACTCTCACAAAAGTTACGCAAATGAAGGAACCTTCCACTTCTTGAACGCTCTCTCGCTCTGTCTCTGTACATGAACAACTATTTTTTTAAAAAATTATTGCTCAACTTTTGCGACAATAACGACCATTGAGTGATTTCTGTACTTATTATTATGGTTTTTTGTATATCTATGCCAAGGGACTGATATCATGGAATCACTGTCTCCCAGTCATATATGGAATGTGCGAAACATATATCAATTTCGCCCAGTCACACTCTCACCAGTGCCTCTTGTTAGATGCAAATTTAGTAACCGTCGCCAATTCTTCTATCTTTTGTAATACTCTAAAAACTGTGATTAAGTAATTTGCAGTTTGTCTCTTCTTTATTGTTTTCAATCAGTACATATACTATGATATATCTTCTCGTTTTTGATCCGTATAAAGGAGATAAACATATTATTATTAAACCAGCATCGATGACAGTATTCTCCATGCCCAAACCTTTCTCCACCTGAATAAAACCCTAACACTGTACCAGCTACCGTATCCGATTCCCTGTTCCCTCTCTGGTATTTTGCCACTTAAAGTCTACTTAAACTACGTCACAGACTTTAAGTATACTTTAAGTAAACTTTAAGTGAAAGAACATTTGACGAAATGCATTACAGTATACCACACCACTTTAAGTAGACTTTCGTCTCACTTTAAGTTTACTTAAAGTCTACTTAAAGTGGGAAAGTTTAAGTAGACTTTAAGTGGCAAAATACCAGAGCTGTTTCCCGGCTCCCGGTTCCCGCTTGAACCCGATCCGGCTCGGGATCTTCTTTATATCGCGCAAACTATCCAAACCATCCCTTTATGAACCGTAGAGACTGGAATGAGAGGGGAGAGACCTGTCCAAATGAAAGAGTAGAGACAATATGGGAGAGAGAGAGAGGGAGAGAGAGGAAGAGATAGAAGGAGAGAGAGAGAGAGTAAAAGAAGAAGAGGGAGTGAGAGAGGGAGAAGTGGAGAGAGAGGGGGGAGAGGTACAGGTAGAGAGGGGAGAGAGAGCAGAACGAGTGAGAGAGGTAGAGAGAGATGGAGAGAGAGGGATAGGTAGAGAGGAAGAGGGAGAGGGAAAGATCGCTTTACCAGCGCATTGATACATTAATGCTTATTATATATTATAATGAGATAAACCAGAAACCTTGGTGTGTGGTCTTTCTTTCTATATTGCTTTGTCTATTATAATTATTATTCATTTTTGAACATTAAAGCTATTTTTTTTTCTATTCACTCTGGCAATACTCTCTCGTAGACAAAGAAAGTGAGAGAACAGAGCAGAGTGGAGTTTTAAAGCAACATCCCAAGCTAATTTCAAACTCTCCGCTCTCGCCACACTCTGTCGCTTTCTTTGTCTACGAGATAGTATTGACAATGGGGAGAGTAAAATTAACATGGGGTGTGAGTTTAAATTCGCATGGGGTTTGCCTTTGAGAACACACACCACATTCATTTTCATTCAATGATAGCACATTTATCAAGAGTTCGTTTGACCAAGGACTCTGAGGCCGTATGCATGAACACCGGCAAACCGTTTGTCCGACAAACGTGACGTCACAACCGTAGGCGGAGGCGTTTGCCGAAAATCCTCCGCCTACGCTTTTGACGTCACGTTTGTCGGACAAACGGTTTGCCGGTGTTCATGCATACAGCCTCTGGTGAGCATGGTGTCCCAATGATTGTTCTTGCCATCGCTTAGGAGGTTAGCTCCATCTGTCTTCCGAAAGAGCATAGTCACGAAACAAAACTCAGTGAAAAAGTTCGAATACAATTTTGTTGCTGCAGAAAATTCTTGGAACACTTTTAACATTGGTCGAACGAACAACTTTTCTATCATTCTATTATCTTCGAACATTGAAACATGCACTATTCAACTCTCTCCTTCGATCTCTTCTACTTTTCTCTCTCTCTTCTACTTTCCCCCCCTCTCTACTTCTACCTTTCTCTCTCTCTCTCTATCCCCTTCTCAATCGTCTCCCTCTCTTTCTTTCAATAGCGTGACTGTCCTAGTTGATCATGTTCCCAACCTCAGATGAAGATTGAAACTGGACACTGTTTGTTTCAGAGGTTTTTACCCTTCCTCCCCTCCTCCTCTCTCATCTCTCTCTCTCTCTCTCTCTCTCTCTCTCTCTTTCTCTTTCTCTTTCTCTCTCCCCTCTCTCACTCACTCTCTCTCTATCTCTCTCTCTCTATCTCTCTCTCTCTCTCTCTTTCTCTTTCTCTCTCCCCTCTCTCACTCACTCTCTCTCTCTCTCTCTCTCTCTCTCTCTCTCTCTCTCTCTCTCTCTCTCTCTTCATTCCCAATCTCATTTCTGTGTTTTTCCTCAATCTTTTTGATCCACCTCAAAGCCGGACTTTCGGCCTACGAATTCATATATTAATTGTGTTTTGTGTGTACAGTTGGCGTCTATTTCAAAGCGCGTTTCGGTCCCGCAACGATTATCCGATTATCGATCGATACCGTAATCCCCTCCTTATCGATTGATACCGTAGGTATGAACAAGGTGATCGAGCATGTGAAAATGAGGAAGAAGACCGCTAATGGAGTGAAGAAGTGGGTTCAATGATCAAAGATCAAGTTCGAAAGATCAAAGATCAAGTTCGAAAGATCAAAGATCAAGTTTAAAAGATCAAAGATCAAGTTTGAGTGTTCCTAAGGAACTCCTGAATGTTTTCACTCTCGATGGATAATTGTAGTGTGACCTTGTTCGTCTCCCAATTTGTCACGGTTCTAAAGAGGGCAATGATGATGTTGATCGATGTATGGGAGGGGGAGGGGGAGAGACTGCGGCGTACCCCAAACGGGTTTGGTCCCAGATCATTCGATCGAGAGGCAGTTCCTTAATGGGATATCACGAGTTAATTTGTAATTCTCAAAAATTTCACCTAAACGTCGTGTTTTACAGGGGGCATTCCATAAATTTTCGAAAAGCCCTAATTTTACAGGGGCACCCCCATGTCGGCGCCCATGTATGGTATTATTAGTTCGGGGCGTGCCTTTAAAGGCCTAAAAAGAAGAGTATTGTTTCCATTGGAATCTCTGAAAAGATTTTTTTAAAACGTTAAAAATATTTGAACGTTAGAGCCACCTCATCTAAATGGATCTAAATTATCAGCAAATAGGCTTTCAGTTCTGGTATCCACCTGTTCTAGTTGGGCATAATCAGAGTCAAAGAAAAACAGCTAATGATTAAAGAGAACAGAGAAATTGTGAACATAATGTAGAGACCATTGGGAGAGGCAACGCTCATGGTCTAAATAGATTAAACTATTTCGATTTCTTACAGGGTCTCATTCGGCGACAATCCCGTGCGGACGTTCCTGTACGAGAAGGAGTCGGACGAGTCCACGCCGATCCTGCAGCGGCAAATGTTCACCGAGTGAGTCTTACTTTGGTTATGTCCTCGGCGAACCCCAGACGGGTTTGGTCAGCGAGCAACATTATTCAGTACATTCGTATTAACATCCATTTAAAATCCATTTGATTTCCCTGTTTTTGTTTTTTTCGTTCCTTCTTCTAGGATTATAGTAGAATATATTTTTTATTGGTCTGTGGCCTCTTCACCGCACTACGCTCTCTCGTCGAACAGACATCAGAGAAATAGCGCGTCCGCGCTTTTAAGTGTAACCCCAAGCTAATTTGAAACTCTCCGCTCTGGCCACACTCTCTTGCTCTCTTTGTCTACGAGAGAGTATTGCCAATGCGGAGAGTAAAATTAGCTTGAGGGGTGGCTTAATAGAATCCGCGTCCTTTCCCTGTTTAAAGCCGCATCCGCGTTCTTGATATAGCCGCGGTATGCACTTATGTTTGCTTTTTTTGTATTTCTGTTGACAGAACAAGGATATCTAGTAGAGAGTAGATTATCTACGTGGTGATCACGAGATCTCTTCTGGAAACTCTCATCCTTTATCTTCTCCCTCTGCCTCTCCTTCTCGAACTCTCCTTCTCTCCCTCTCCCTCTCGAACTCTCCCTCTCCTTCTTGCTCTCCCTCTCCCTCTTGCTCTCCCTCTCTCTCCCTCTCCCTCTTGCTCTCCTTCTCCCTCTCTTAATCTCCCTCTCCCCCTCGAACTCCCCCTCTCCTTCTTGCACCTATCCACCTATCCCTCTCCCCCCACTATCCCTCTATTTACCATGGACTGTTTTCGCATTCTCTTTTCTATTGTGTGCAATTTAGAGGTGGTCGAACAACACGGGCAAGAGTAATAAAGATATTCCTGGTGCGGCGTAGGCGGGACGGGTTCGGTCCATAAGAACCAGGACCGTAAGACCTTTGGTCCATAGCCAGTGCCTTCAGCACGGTTACTTATAATGAGCACAGTTAAAAATCTACCTCTACGTTGACATCCTCACGAGCAACTTGAGTCATTTTTTTGAGTTTTTTCGAATATTGATTGACCAAAAATCAAACAAAATGAACGGGAAATAGTGAAAAATATAATAATATATCGGGGATATCCAATTGTTGATCTAAAATATCTCGAGGTGATCACTGACAAATAGGAAACAGATGCTGGGACGGATTTGGTCGAGTTTTTTTTAAATTTATTAATTTATTGATTGTTCGGTAATTCTAAAACTTTCGAACAGAACAGGACGATTTTGATATGTGTTGGTTGGGAAAACGCGCTGACAATTTACTGAACAGCTACAGACTCTCTTCTATTAAACAAATATCTGAAACTCGAATTCAACCTGCCCCGACGGAACAATTTATCTCGTTTTTTTACAAGCCAACTATTGGCGTATGATCTTGCACAATGTCGTTGCTTAGGATCTATTAGTTTATCTAAATATAGCAAAAACGAACGACTTTGATATGTATTGTTTCCATCAATTTGGCCACGAATTACTGAATAGCCACTGAATATCTTCTTGTGAATATATGCCTGAAACTCAACTCTATTTTGCGCAACGTCAATATTTATTTATTTATTTGATACACCCCTGACAGGTGCGACAGCAAATACAGAAACGATAAGAAAAATAATACTAATAATAGAAAATGATGCCAATGACGTGCTTATAAACATCGATGCTTGATGGAATAAATAAATAAACGTCGTTGTCTGCTTTTATATCATAGTTTAGCTAAATATAGCAACAATACGCGAATAAAGCTTGGCATCGTGCCAAGTCCCCTCCCTCACTTCCAGTGATCTATTCTGAACGGCACCTATCATAAGTGCGAGCGCAACTGTCACCCCTCGGGGACACTCTCTCACTTTCGCACGCTCTCTCGCGCCCCTCTCGCCGTCTGCGCCCTCTCCGATCCGCACGCACCCTCGCGCTCCCTGCGTCTCTGACACTTTATCTCACACGCTGTAAGCGACGTGGTCAGAAGAAAGATGAAGTAGAAGCAGCAGCAAGGATAGGATATACTCTCGCTTCTCTGGCTCTCTAACCACATGTACCCTCACATCCCGCCCCCTATCTCTCCCTCTGCCTCTCCCTCTTCCTCTCTTCCTCTCCCTCTCTATCCTCACTTTTGAGTTGTTAGTCTACCTGTTGCTCCTGTGTCATCAAATATGAAGTAAGTCATTGATTTATTCATTTCCATAGTTAAATTTTATCTTTCATACAAATTAAACAAAATCCATCCAGTCATACATAAAAAGCCATTATGCGGACAACTAGGGTCGCATAAGTACCTCAGACTTAGTACGTACTTACTAGGACTTACGTACTTAGTCGACCTTAAATAAGTAAGCTAGACTTAAGTTATCCTTGCGTGAATCAATAAATAAGATGCGTCTTCACTTCATATACGCTCAAGTTTCCTGTTATGCGATGGGGCTTCGGAAAGGAAGATGGAGGCAGGGGGAGGGAGAGGGAGAGGGAGGGAGGAAATAGGGAGAGGGAGAGGGAGAGGGAGAGGGAGAGGGAGAGAGAGGGAGAGGGAGAGAGGGAGAGGGAGAGGGAGAGGGAGAGGGAGAGAGAGGGAGAGGGAGAGAGGGAGAGGGAGAGGGAGAAAGTGAAACACATCCTATCCCCTTGTCAATGAAGTTTCCATAACGACTCAAATCGATTTGCACTTTGGGGAAAACAAAACAAAAACTAGCGCACTTTATCATAACTCTAGTTTTAGTCGATTGATCTTTCGCACCAAAATCATACAAATCAGTAATTCACCCTCTTTTAGAATCATTTGAAAGTATGCGAACAAACTTAGTCTCTGTTCGGAAGTTACGAAAGGAAAAGAAAAGCAGAGAAAACTCTCCTACTTTTGCGCACTCTCTCGCCTCTTTTCATTTCTTTTCGTGGTTTTACAACAGAACATGACAACATTAAAACAAACTCGTTGACCTGTTAATTAGGCTCAAGATTGACTTACTTTTCCAGCTCAGGACTCT
>CALSFV010000641.1:0-14561 GCA_943737045.1 Parapristionchus giblindavisi
GCTAATATGTTGGCTATTGCCAATATGTTGCCTATTGCTAAAATGTTGGCTAATATGTTGGCTATTGCTAATATGTTGGCTAATATGTTGGCTATTGCTAATATGTTGGCTAATATGTTGGCTATTGCTAATATGTTGGCTATTGCTAATATGTTGGCTAATATGTTGGCTATTGCTAATATGTTGGCTAATATGTTGGCTATTACTAAAATGTTGGCTAATATGTTGGCTATTGCTAATATGTTGGCTAATATGTTGGCTATTGCTAATATGTTGGCTAATATGTTGGCTATTGCTAATATGTTGGCTATTGCTAATATGTTGGCTAATATGTTGGCTATTGCTAATATGTTGGCTAATATGTTGCCTATTGCTAAAATGTTGGCTAATATGTTGGCTATTGCTAATATGTTGGCTAATATGTTGGCTATTGCTAATATGTTGGCGAATATGTTGGCTATTGCTAATATGTTGGCTATTGCTAATATGTTGGCTAATATGTTGGCTATTGCTAATATGTTGGCTAATATGTTGGCTATTACTAAAATGTTGGCTAATATGTTGGCTATTGCTAATATGTTGGCTAATATGTTGGCTATTGCTAATATGTTGGCTAATATGTTGGCTATTGCCAATATGTTGCCTATTGCTAAAATGTTGGCTAATATGTTGGCTATTGCTAATATGTTGGCTAATATGTTGGCTATTACTAAAATGTTGGCTAATATGTTGGCTATTGCTAATATGTTGGCTAATATGTTGGAGATTGCTAATATGTTGGCTAATATGTTGGCTATTGCCAATATGTTGCCTATTGCTAAAATGTTGGCTAATATGTTGGCTATTGCTAATATGTTGGCTAATATGTTGGCTATTGCTAATATGTTGGCGAATATGTTGGCTATTGCTAATATGTTGGCTATTGCTAATATGTTGGCTAATATGTTGGCTATTGCTAATATGTTGGCTAATATGTTGGCTATTGCTAATATGTTGGCTAATATGTTGGCTATTGCTAATATGTTGGCTAATATGTTGGCTATTGCCAATATGTTGCCTATTGCTAAAATGTTGGCTAATATGTTGGCTATTGCTAATATGTTGGCTAATATGTTGGCTATTACTAAAATGTTGGCTAATATGTTGGCTATTGCTAATATGTTGGCTAATATGTTGGAGATTGCTAATATGTTGGCTAATATGTTGGCTATTGCCAATATGTTGGCTATTGCTAATATGTTGGCTATTGCTAATATGTTGGCTAATATGTTGGCTATTGATAATATGTTGGCTAATATGTTGGCTATTACTAAAATGTTGGCTAATATGTTGGCTATTGCTAATATGTTGGCTAATATGTTGGCTATTGCTAATATGTTGGCTAATATGTTGGCTATTGCTAATATGTTGGCTATTGCTAATATGTTGGCTAATATGTTGGCTATTGCTAATATGTTGGCTAATATGTTGCCTATTGCTAAAATGTTGGCTAATATGTTGGCTATTGCTAATATGTTGGCTAATATGTTGGCTATTGCTAATATGTTGGCGAATATGTTGGCTATTGCTAATATGTTGGCTATTGCTAATATGTTGGCTAATATGTTGGCTATTGCTAATATGTTGGCTAATATGTTGGCTATTATTAAAATGTTGGCTAATATGTTGGCTATTGCTAATATGTTGGCTAATATGTTGGCTATTGCTAATATGTTGGCTAATATGTTGGCTATTGCCAATATGTTGCCTATTGCTAAAATGTTGGCTAATATGTTGGCTATTGCTAATATGTTGGCTAATATGTTGGCTATTACTAAAATGTTGGCTAATATGTTGGCTATTGCTAATATGTTGGCTAATATGTTGGAGATTGCTAATATGTTGGCTAATATGTTGGCTATTGCCAATATGTTGCCTATTGCTAAAATGTTGGCTAATATGTTGGCTATTGCTAATATGTTGGCTAATATGTTGGCTATTGCTAATATGTTGGCGAATATGTTGGCTATTGCTAATATGTTGGCTATTGCTAATATGTTGGCTAATATGTTGGCTATTGCTAATATGTTGGCTAATATGTTGGCTATTGCTAATATGTTGGCTAATATGTTGGCTATTGCTAATATGTTGGCTAATATGTTGGCTATTGCCAATATGTTGCCTATTGCTAAAATGTTGGCTAATATGTTGGCTATTGCTAATATGTTGGCTAATATGTTGGCTATTACTAAAATGTTGGCTAATATGTTGGCTATTGCTAATATGTTGGCTAATATGTTGGAGATTGCTAATATGTTGGCTAATATGTTGGCTATTGCCAATATGTTGGCTATTGCTAATATGTTGGCTATTGCTAATATGTTGGCTAATATGTTGGCTATTGCTAATATGTTGGCTAATATGTTGGCTATTACTAAAATGTTGGCTAATATGTTGGCTATTGCTAATATGTTGGCTAATATGTTGGCTATTGCTAATATGTTGGCTAATATGTTGGCTATTGCCAATATGTTGCCTATTGCTAAAATGTTGGCTAATATGTTGGCTATTGCTAATATGTTGGCTAATATGTTGGCTATTACTAAAATGTTGGCTAATATGTTGGCTATTGCTAATATGTTGGCTAATATGTTGGCTATTGCTAATATGTTGGCTAATATGTTGGCTATGGCCAATATGTTGCCTATTGCTAAAATGTTGGCTAATATGTTGGCTATTGCTAATATGTTGGCTAATATGTTGGCTATTGCTAATATGTTGGCTAATATGTTGGCTATTGCTAATATGTTGGCTATTGCTAATATGTTGGCTAATATGTTGGCTATTGCTAATATGTTGGCTAATATGTTGGCTATTACTAAAATGTTGGCTAATATGTTGGCTATTGCTAATATGTTGGCTAATATGTTGGCTATTGCTAATATGTTGGCTAATATGTTGGCTATTGCTAATATGTTGGCTATTGCTAATATGTTGGCTAATATGTTGGCTATTGCTAATATGTTGGCTAATATGTTGCCTATTGCTAAAATGTTGGCTAATATGTTGGCTATTGCTAATATGTTGGCTAATATGTTGGCTATTGCTAATATGTTGGCGAATATGTTGGCTATTGCTAATATGTTGGCTATTGCTAATATGTTGGCTAATATGTTGGCTATTGCTAATATGTTGGCTAATATGTTGGCTATTACTAAAATGTTGGCTAATATGTTGGCTATTGCTAATATGTTGGCTAATATGTTGGCTATTGCTAATATGTTGGCTAATATGTTGGCTATTGCCAATATGTTGCCTATTGCTAAAATGTTGGCTAATATGTTGGCTATTGCTAATATGTTGGCTAATATGTTGGCTATTACTAAAATGTTGGCTAATATGTTGGCTATTGCTAATATGTTGGCTAATATGTTGGAGATTGCTAATATGTTGGCTAATATGTTGGCTATTGCCAATATGTTGCCTATTGCTAAAATGTTGGCTAATATGTTGGCTATTGCTAATATGTTGGCTAATATGTTGGCTATTGCTAATATGTTGGCGAATATGTTGGCTATTGCTAATATGTTGGCTATTGCTAATATGTTGGCTAATATGTTGGCTATTGCTAATATGTTGGCTAATATGTTGGCTATTGCTAATATGTTGGCTAATATGTTGGCTATTGCTAATATGTTGGCTAATATGTTGGCTATTGCCAATATGTTGCCTATTGCTAAAATGTTGGCTAATATGTTGGCTATTGCTAATATGTTGGCTAATATGTTGGCTATTACTAAAATGTTGGCTAATATGTTGGCTATTGCTAATATGTTGGCTAATATGTTGGAGATTGCTAATATGTTGGCTAATATGTTGGCTATTGCCAATATGTTGGCTATTGCTAATATGTTGGCTATTGCTAATATGTTGGCTAATATGTTGGCTATTGCTAATATGTTGGCTAATATGTTGGCTATTACTAAAATGTTGGCTAATATGTTGGCTATTGCTAATATGTTGGCTAATATGTTGGCTATTGCTAATATGTTGGCTAATATGTTGGCTATTGCCAATATGTTGGCTATTGCTAATATGTTGGCTAATATGTTGGCTATTGCTAATATGTTGGCTAATATGTTGCCTATTGCTAAAATGTTGGCTAATATGTTGGCTATTGCTAATATGTTGGCTAATATGTTGGCTATTGCTAATATGTTGGCGAATATGTTGGCTATTGCTAATATGTTGGCTATTGCTAATATGTTGGCTAATATGTTGGCTATTGCTAATATGTTGGCTAATATGTTGGCTATTACTAAAATGTTGGCTAATATGTTGGCTATTGCTAATATGTTGGCTAATATGTTGGCTATTGCTAATATGTTGGCTAATATGTTGGCTATTGCCAATATGTTGCCTATTGCTAAAATGTTGGCTAATATGTTGGCTATTGCTAATATGTTGGCTAATATGTTGGCTATTACTAAAATGTTGGCTAATATGTTGGCTATTGCTAATATGTTGGCTAATATGTTGGAGATTGCTAATATGTTGGCTAATATGTTGGCTATTGCCAATATGTTGCCTATTGCTAAAATGTTGGCTAATATGTTGGCTATTGCTAATATGTTGGCTAATATGTTGGCTATTGCTAATATGTTGGCGAATATGTTGGCTATTGCTAATATGTTGGCTATTGCTAATATGTTGGCTAATATGTTGGCTATTGCTAATATGTTGGCTAATATGTTGGCTATTGCTAATATGTTGGCTAATATGTTGGCTATTGCTAATATGTTGGCTAATATGTTGGCTATTGCCAATATGTTGCCTATTGCTAAAATGTTGGCTAATATGTTGGCTATTGCTAATATGTTGGCTAATATGTTGGCTATTACTAAAATGTTGGCTAATATGTTGGCTATTGCTAATATGTTGGCTAATATGTTGGAGATTGCTAATATGTTGGCTAATATGTTGGCTATTGCCAATATGTTGGCTATTGCTAATATGTTGGCTATTGCTAATATGTTGGCTAATATGTTGGCTATTGCTAATATGTTGGCTAATATGTTGGCTATTACTAAAATGTTGGCTAATATGTTGGCTATTGCTAATATGTTGGCTAATATGTTGGCTATTGCTAATATGTTGGCTAATATGTTGGCTATTGCCAATATGTTGCCTATTGCTAAAATGTTGGCTAATATGTTGGCTATTGCTAATATGTTGGCTAATATGTTGGCTATTACTAAAATGTTGGCTAATATGTTGGCTATTGCTAATATGTTGGCTAATATGTTGGCTATTGCTAATATGTTGGCTAATATGTTGGCTATGGCCAATATGTTGCCTATTGCTAAAATGTTGGCTAATATGTTGGCTATTGCTAATATGTTGGCTAATATGTTGGCTATTGCTAATATGTTGGCTAATATGTTGGCTATTGCTAATATGTTGGCTATTGCTAATATGTTGGCTAATATGTTGGCTATTGCTAATATGTTGGCTAATATGTTGGCTATTACTAAAATGTTGGCTAATATGTTGGCTATTGCTAATATGTTGGCTAATATGTTGGCTATTGCTAATATGTTGGCTAATATGTTGGCTATTGCCAATATGCTGCCTATTGCTAAAATGTTGGCTAATATGTTGGCTATTGCTAATATGTTGGCTAATATGTTGGCTATTACTAAAATGTTGGCTAATATGTTGGCTATTGCTAATATGTTGGCTAATATGTTGGCTATTGCTAATATGTTGGCTAATATGTTGGCTATTGCCAATATGTTGCCTATTGCTAAAATGTTGGCTAATATGTTGGCTATTGCTAATATGTTGGCTAATATGTTGGCTATTGCTAATATGTTGGCTAATATGTTGGCTATTACTAAAATGTTGGCTAATATGTTGGCTATTGCTAATATGTTGGCTAATATGTTGGCTATTGCTAATATGTTGGCTAATATGTTGGCTATTGCTAATATGTTGGCTAATATGTTGGCTATTGCCAATATGTTGCCTGTTGCTAAAATGTTGGCTAAAATGTTGGCTATTGCTAATATGTTGGCTAATATGTTGGCTATTGCTAATATGTTGGCGAATATGTTGGCTATTGCTAATATGTTGGCTATTGCTAATATGTTGGCTAATATGTTGGCTATTGCTAATATGTTGGCTAATATGTTGGCTATTACTAAAATGTTGGCTAATATGTTGGCTATTGCTAATATGTTGGCTAATATGTTGGCTATTGCTAATATGTTGGCTAATATGTTGGCTATTGCCAATATGTTGCCTATTGCTAAAATGTTGGCTAATATGTTGGCTATTGCTAATATGTTGGCTAATATGTTGGCTATTGCTAATATGTTGGCTAATATGTTGGCTATTGCTAATATGTTGGCTATTGCTAATATGTTGGCTAATATGTTGGCTATTGCTAATATGTTGGCTAATATGTTGGCTATTACTAAAATGTTGGCTAATATGTTGGCTATTGCTAATATGTTGGCTAATATGTTGGCTATTACTAAAATGTTGGCTAATATGTTGGCTATTGCTAATATGTTGGCTAATATGTTGGCTATTGCCAATATGCTGCCTATTGCTAAAATGTTGGCTAATATGTTGGCTATTGCTAATATGTTGGCTAATATGTTGGCTATTACTAAAATGTTGGCTAATATGTTGGCTATTGCTAATATGTTGGCTAATATGTTGGCTATTGCTAATATGTTGGCTAATATGTTGGCTATTGCCAATATGTTGCCTATTGCTAAAATGTTGGCTAATATGTTGGCTATTGCTAATATGCACACAGAGAAAAAGCTGTAAATTCGAAAAGCTGTAAGCTCATTTACGACACAGGGGGTGTTAAAAAGTGCACTCATCATGTTCATTTCTGAACACTTTCGGGTATACTGTAGAGCACTCAAAAGGCTGTTGTTCACGGAACGCGCAAGCAGTTTTCCTTGGCGCGTTAAAAATGTCGCTTAGCTGACGTGCTTTGTACACAGTTATTTCGAATCATTTTTCCCTTTTATTTGTTTATTTCTGATATAGTTATGCTTTTCCGAGAACTGGAACCGATTTTGAGTAACGCGTGCATTATATTTTACCGATGGGTTGTCCTACTTATCCGTATACCGCATTCATTTTGTTTGTTTTACTTGTTTTCTTGTTTTTCGCACTTTCGTTTCCCCAAGCATCCTTCCCCTTCTTTTCCCGTTACCCTCCTTTGCTAGTCTATTTCTAACGCAGCTTTCTCTTTCTCTTGAGTACGCAAAGCAGTGATCTGCTACATGACTTTATCTACCTTCAATAACGGGATTTACCTTTACCTTTTAATTTTACCTTTATGTTCAGGACTGTTTGAGCATAGCTCGAACCTCGAGCACCAAAATGGAGGTCGGAAAGATGTCTCTGTCGATGAAGGATGTCTATCAGGATACGGTACTAGTTATTTATTCGTTGTATGTTGCTCTAGAAGCAAGTTGATAACTCACATCCACAACAGATATTGAAGCAGAGTTCAATATCTGTTGTGGCTCCATGCATAGGTAGAATATCTAGGTTGCAGATTTCCATAATGTCGTGCTTTTGAGAAAGACAAAAGATCCCAGAATGCGACCAGGCTTTGTAGTTTGAAACGTACTTTTCGATCTATTTTTTCATTATGAAAAAAATTATTGATTGATTGATTTAAAGTGTATTCATTGGCTGAGTTACTGATCAATTATTGATTGAAATATTGATCGATTATATATTTTATTGATTGAATTATTACAGATGAGGGCGCCGGGGAGGATATCGAGATCGAATTGGCCGAGGATGATCCAGACTTCCTAAGAGTTAGTTATATAGTTATTTAAGTAATTATGATACATGACATGGCTTTACGGTCATACATTTTCGGCGCAATCGCAGGATTTTTTTTTGCATAATTTTTCGATTTTCGAAATATCGATCCCCACATTATGAGGAATGCAAATGTATGCTCACCCAATTTGTCTTATCGATCTTAAAACATGCATTGGCTATTTCTAGGTCAAAGGTTGTGATGACAACAATGCATACTCGGTCAAATGTGCAATCTTGCGTGTACTTGCAGCATGAGACGTTTTGAGGCTCGCAACGCGCTCGACATGCCGGACCGTGCGCTTCTCGACGCGGACTACCTGAGCTGGATGGTGAGGAGGCGGATCTCAAGGGAGTTTGACAGGTACGGTAGATTTGGGGTTACGGTAGTTGTTTGAGGTTACTTTTGAACATCACGTAATGATGCCATCTTCCAGGTAGTTCCTCTCCCGAAGGCCCTGTCGTCTGTGGTGGCTACGGTATGACGACATCGGGCGAGCTTCGACTCCTTATTGAACTATTCTTCGTTCTCCATCGAAGGTACGGTACTTGATATTTATTGATTGGTTTATGCGAAAGATGAGCTAATACTTCGAACTCTTTTGTAATGACAGAGAAGTGATTGTTTACAGAACGAAGTACATTCAACCATTTTCTTTCTGAGTTGCTGGTAGATCAACAGTAGATATTCAGTGGCTTGTTAGCTAAAATCACATATTTTTGTCTTTCTTTCCCGAAATCTGCAAAAGTGCCCTGTATTTATAAGCCAACCAATGTCTGAACTGACCCGTACTCACAGTGTGGATACTCGAAAATGTACGTGGTTTATTGTTGCTTACGAGGATATCGAGATCGAATTGGCCGAGGATGATCCAGACTTCCTAAGAGTTAGTTATATAGTTATTTAAGTAATTATGATACATGACATGGCTTTACGGTCATACATTTTCGGCGCAATCGCAGGATTTTTTTTTGCATAATTTTTCGATTTTCGAAATATCGATCCCCACATTATGAGGAATGCAAATGTATGCTCACCCAATTTGTCTTATCGATCTTAAAACATGCATTGGCTATTTCTAGGTCAAAGGTTGTGATGACAACAATGCATACTCGGTCAAATGTGCAATCTTGCGTGTACTTGCAGCATGAGACGTTTTGAGGCTCGCAACGCGCTCGACATGCCGGACCGTGCGCTTCTCGACGCGGACTACCTGAGCTGGATGGTGAGGAGGCGGATCTCAAGGGAGTTTGACAGGTACGGTAGATTTGGGGTTACGGTAGTTGTTTGAGGTTACTTTTGAACATCACGTAATGATGCCATCTTCCAGGTAGTTCCTCTCCCGAAGGCCCTGTCGTCTGTGGTGGCTACGGTATGACGACATCGGGCGAGCTTCGACTCCTTATTGAACTATTCTTCGTTCTCCATCGAAGGTACGGTACTTGATATTTATTGATTGGTTTATGCGAAAGATGAGCTAATACTTCGAACTCTTTTGTAATGACAGAGAAGTGATTGTTTACAGAACGAAGTACATTCAACCATTTTCTTTCTGAGTTGCTGGTAGATCAACAGTAGATATTCAGTGGCTTGTTAGCTAAAATCACATATTTTTGTCTTTCTTTCCCGAAATCTGCAAAAGTGCCCTGTATTTATAAGCCAACCAATGTCTGAACTGACCCGTACTCACAGTGTGGATACTCGAAAATGTACGTGGTTTATTGTTGCTTACGCTAAAGGAATATGTCAAAATTAGTTTAGTTGGAACTGTGCTGATTGGGTGTGTACAGTGATGTTACCGTACTCCTAGGACATACTTCTACCGTAACCTTGACCCATTGCAGGTCCTCACTACTGTGGCGTCGGCTCGGACACCATGAGATAGCCGGGCGGATATCCGTAAGTCAACTCAATTCGGCATTTTGTGTGTAACATTTTGAAATCTTGGAAAGATTTCTGGGTGATGATTAGATTACGATATTTGACAAAAGTTTCTCTCCCTTTAAGTTTTTTTTATTTCTTGCTGTCACATTTACTCAATATATAAATAAATAAATTATTGCTTTAGTTGTCTGAGGTGCACAATCGGTCCGTTGCCTACTACGATCCGCACGGAGGACGCGATAATGAGAGGTACGGTACAGTATCAGTGGTGGAGTTACGGTAGGAGGGATACTGTAGATATGGTATATGTTGGCGTATTGTACGTATAGGAATCTGAGATGGTAGGATTGATTATATGTATCATTAATCGTACGATGGTCTGCGGCTTATCGATTGGCTTATGACATTTAATAGTTGATTTATTGATTTAATTTTAGTGTAGTGAGTACAATAGTGCTAGTGTAGTACAATAGTGCTTGTTTTTTTTTGTTATCATTTGCCATCTCCCATCCGATTTATGATCCGTTGCCGAATCGATCGCCCCTGGCAAAATGTACTAGTTAAAGCTTGATTTATCGATTGATTTGTATCATATAATTACAGATTCTTTTTCATCCAATGGTTGCGAGCACTCGGGCAATAGGCAGGCCACTCTACAGACAGAAGATGAAGGTTATTGATTGCAGCCGGATTTTTTGCACTATTTGTTGTAACTAAAACCTGTTTATGGATGTTTATTACCGCTCAATTGTTCTGATAATTGTGATGATAAATTCATATTTTATACTATGATGATTATAGTTAAACTGGCATAATATTCTACGAAATAAATGCTATGAACAACTGAAAGGAACAAAAATACGGGAAGGATCCAGCCTGCCGGGGGGGGGGGGGGGGGGGGGGGGGGTGAGGGCTATTTACAGCCATTTGAGTGTTTCATACAATACCCACGCGCGTTATCACAATAACACTCATTTTGTCTGTTTCTGTGAACACCCGGGTGATTCAATCTAATGAGGATAAGGCCGAACGAGTGCTCCCAGTAACAGCTTTTTCTCTGTGTGTGTTGGCTAATATGTTGGCTATTGCTAATATGTTGGCTAATATGTTGGCTATTGCTAATATGTTGGCTATTGCTAATATGTTGGCTAATATGTTGGCTATTGCTAATATGTTGGCTAATATGTTGGCTATTACTAAAATGTTGGCTAATATGTTGGCTATTGCTAATATGTTGGCTAATATGTTGGCTATTGCTAATATGTTGGCTAATATGTTGGCTATTGCTAATATGTTGGCTATTGCTAATATGTTGGCTAATATGTTGGCTATTGCTAATATGTTGGCTAATATGTTGCCTATTGCTAAAATGTTGGCTAATATGTTGGCTATTGCTAATATGTTGGCTAATATGTTGGCTATTGCTAATATGTTGGCGAATATGTTGGCTATTGCTAATATGTTGGCTATTGCTAATATGTTGGCTAATATGTTGGCTATTGCTAATATGTTGGCTAATATGTTGGCTATTACTAAAATGTTGGCTAATATGTTGGCTATTGCTAATATGTTGGCTAATATGTTGGCTATTGCTAATATGTTGGCTAATATGTTGGCTATTGCCAATATGTTGCCTATTGCTAAAATGTTGGCTAATATGTTGGCTATTGCTAATATGTTGGCTAATATGTTGGCTATTACTAAAATGTTGGCTAATATGTTGGCTATTGCTAATATGTTGGCTAATATGTTGGAGATTGCTAATATGTTGGCTAATATGTTGGCTATTGCCAATATGTTGCCTATTGCTAAAATGTTGGCTAATATGTTGGCTATTGCTAATATGTTGGCTAATATGTTGGCTATTGCTAATATGTTGGCGAATATGTTGGCTATTGCTAATATGTTGGCTATTGCTAATATGTTGGCTAATATGTTGGCTATTGCTAATATGTTGGCTAATATGTTGGCTATTGCTAATATGTTGGCTAATATGTTGGCTATTGCTAATATGTTGGCTAATATGTTGGCTATTGCCAATATGTTGCCTATTGCTAAAATGTTGGCTAATATGTTGGCTATTGCTAATATGTTGGCTAATATGTTGGCTATTACTAAAATGTTGGCTAATATGTTGGCTATTGCTAATATGTTGGCTAATATGTTGGAGATTGCTAATATGTTGGCTAATATGTTGGCTATTGCCAATATGTTGCCTATTGCTAAAATGTTGGCTAATATGTTGGCTATTGCTAATATGTTGGCTAATATGTTGGCTATTGCTAATATGTTGGCGAATATGTTGGCTATTGCTAATATGTTGGCTATTGCTAATATGTTGGCTAATATGTTGGCTATTGCTAATATGTTGGCTAATATGTTGGCTATTACTAAAATGTTGGCTAATATGTTGGCTATTGCTAATATGTTGGCTAATATGTTGGCTATTGCTAATATGTTGGCTAATATGTTGGCTATTGCCAATATGTTGCCTATTGCTAAAATGTTGGCTAATATGTTGGCTATTGCTAATATGTTGGCTAATATGTTGGCTATTACTAAAATGTTGGCTAATATGTTGGCTATTGCTAATATGTTGGCTAATATGTTGGCTATTGCTAATATGTTGGCTAATATGTTGGCTATTGCTAATATGTTGGCTAATATGTTGGCTATTGCTAATATGTTGGCTATTGCTAATATGTTGGCTAATATGTTGGCTATTGCCAATATGTTGCCTATTGCTAAAATGTTGGCTAATATGTTGGCTATTGCTAATATGTTGGCTAATATGTTGGCTATTACTAAAATGTTGGCTAATATGTTGGCTCTTGCTAATATGTTGGCTAATATGTTGGAGATTGCTAATATGTTGGCTAATATGTTGGCTATTGCCAATATGTTGCCTATTGCTAAAATGTTGGCTAATATGTTGGCTATTGCTAATATGTTGGCTAATATGTTGGCTATTGCTAATATGTTGGCGAATATGTTGGCTATTGCTAATATGTTGGCTAATATGTTGGCTATTGCTAATATGTTGGCTAATATGTTGGCTATTACTAAAATGTTGGCTAATATGTTGGCTATTGCTAATATGTTGGCTAATATGTTGGCTATTGCTAATATGTTGGCTAATATGTTGGCTATTGCCAATATGTTGCCTATTGCTAAAATGTTGGCTAATATGTTGGCTATTGCTAATATGTTGGCTAATATGTTGGCTATTGCTAATATGTTGGCTAATATGTTGGCTATTGCTAATATGTTGGCTAATATGTTGGCTATTGCTAATATGTTGGCTAATATGTTGGCTATTACTAAAATGTTGGCTAATATGTTGGCTATTGCTAATATGTTGGCTAATATGTTGGCTATTGCTAATATGTTGGCTAATATGTTGGCTATTGCCAATATGCTGCCTATTGCTAAAATGTTGGCTAATATGTTGGCTATTGCTAATATGTTGGCTAATATGTTGGCTATTACTAAAATGTTGGCTAATATGTTGGCTATTGCTAATATGTTGGCTAATATGTTGGCTATTGCTAATATGTTGGCTAATATGTTGGCTATTGCCAATATGTTGCCTATTGCTAAAATGTTGGCTAATATGTTGGCTATTGCTAATATGTTGGCTAATATGTTGGCTATTGCTAATATGTTGGCTAATATGTTGGCTATTGCTAATATGTTGGCTATTGCTAATATGTTGGCTAATATGTTGGCTATTGCTAATATGTTGGCTAATATGTTGGCTATTACTAAAATGTTGGCTAATATGTTGGCTATTGCTAATATGTTGGCTAATATGTTGGCTATTGCTAATATGTTGGCTAATATGTTGGCTATTGCTAATATGTTGGCTATTGCTAATATGTTGGCTAATATGTTGGCTATTGCTAATATGTTGGCTAATATGTTGCCTATTGCTAAAATGTTGGCTAATATGTTGGCTATTGCTAATATGTTGGCTAATATGTTGGCTATTGCTAATATGTTGGCGAATATGTTGGCTATTGCTAATATGTTGGCTATTGCTAATATGTTGGCTAATATGTTGGCTATTGCTAATATGTTGGCTAATATGTTGGCTATTACTAAAATGTTGGCTAATATGTTGGCTATTGCTAATATGTTGGCTAATATGTTGGCTATTGCTAATATGTTGGCTAATATGTTGGCTATTGCCAATATGTTGCCTATTGCTAAAATGTTGGCTAATATGTTGGCTATTGCTAATATGTTGGCTAATATGTTGGCTATTACTAAAATGTTGGCTAATATGTTGGCTATTGCTAATATGTTGGCTAATATGTTGGAGATTGCTAATATGTTGGCTAATATGTTGGCTATTGCCAATATGTTGCCTATTGCTAAAATGTTGGCTAATATGTTGGCTATTGCTAATATGTTGGCTAATATGTTGGCTATTGCTAATATGTTGGCGAATATGTTGGCTATTGCTAATATGTTGGCTATTGCTAATATGTTGGCTAATATGTTGGCTATTGCTAATATGTTGGCTAATATGTTGGCTATTACTAAAATGTTGGCTAATATGTTGGCTATTGCTAATATGTTGGCTAATATGTTGGCTATTGCTAATATGTTGGCTAATATGTTGGCTATTGCCAATATGTTGCCTATTGCTAAAATGTTGGCTAATATGTTGGCTATTGCTAATATGTTGGCTAATATGTTGGCTATTACTAAAATGTTGGCTAATATGTTGGCTATTGCTAATATGTTGGCTAATATGTTGGCTATTGCTAATATGTTGGCTATATGTGGCTATGCCAATATGTTGCCTATTGCTAAAATGTTGGCT
>CALSFV010000642.1:0-7500 GCA_943737045.1 Parapristionchus giblindavisi
AGACGGTAGTTCATTAGTCAGAGCGGCGCGCCTCAGACAGGTTTGGTGACGCGGCGGAGAGTATGACAGAGAGAATCATATGATGCCATCTCGCACGCACACCTTCTCTAATGTAGCCCGCCAAACCCGCCTGGCATCCGCCTCGCACTCTTTATAAGTTGGAAAACGTGATCCGTCCTTCCTTCATTGTTGCACCGCTATTACAGAGGCTGATCTAACGCGCACTGTGATGCATCGTCCGGTGAACACTTTACAGTCGCGCACACACGCCTTCTCGAAACGAGGCCCGCCGCGGCTCACTCCCCCCCCCCCGCCGTTCCTTGACATTGACATTGAATCAACTTTATCAGCTTTAATGGGTATTTCGTAGCTGGGTTGCTTGCCATGAGGTTACTCCATTCCGAACGATTGTACCTCGCCACTTGCAAGAATTGTGGTCCAGCTGACTTCACCAAATCATCCCTCGCTCCCGCCGTTCTATGAAGTGAAAAGAATGAGGACTTTTTAATAGGGGGAAAGGGGGGGGGGGGGAAGGTGACGATGGTCAAGGGTGTCTCAATAATTTCATTAGCTATTTTCGCTTAGTCATACGATCAGGAATGGATGTTCACAGAAACAAAAATGTGTGGTTCACTCTGGCAATAGTGTGCGAAATTAGGGGACCATAGAACGAATGAATGGCCACGCTTCGTTTAACCAAATTAAAGTACAAGTTTTCCGACTTAAACGAATTAGTAAGCATACAATCGATAAGTAGAGAGCCGGTGATTAAGAGTGGGCAACATAGAGCCGGGGATAAGGATGATAAATAAGGATGATCAAGGGTCCGGAGATTTACACAATAAGTGAACATCGGCCAAAAAAAGGTGAGTGGTTTACCTTAGAAGCGAACCAATGGACCGAGAGCAGCTGATGCAGAGCCGGGGATAAGGATGCAATAAAAGGATAAGGATCTCAAATCAATAAAAAGTGTAAGGAAAATAGGGCGAGGGTCCTGTGACTGTAAGTTTACTGAAAATATACTTGTGTTTTGTTTTGTGTTTGTAAGCAAACTTTCCGGATCGGAAATAAAACTGCGCAATCGATTAAAGGAAGATTGTGAAACATATTTAAAGGCACGCAGCTAGCTAATTTTACTATCCGCATTTGACAATACTCTCTCGCAGAGAAAAATAAAGCGAGATAGTGTGGCCAGAGCGGAGAGTTTCAAATTTGCTTGGGTGTCGCTTTATGTCCCTTGATTTCACAGACAAAATGTCTTCGTTCTCTGTCAACCACAGGCCATAGCGTGTTCGAAAAAAGGTCTTCAAGGTTTTACCCTTGAAAGAAGGGGATCATGGAGCCGGTGATTAGGTTAGGACAATAAATCAAGATAAATCAAGAAAGTTCAAGTGGTTTACTCTAGAATCTAATCTAAGGTTGGTAGATAAAAAGGCCGGTGATTCAGAGAAGGCGATTAGGATGATAAATAAAAAGAAATCGATAGTTCGAGAGCCGGTGATTCGGAACACTCGACGCAGAGCCGGAGATTAGGGTGATAAATCAAGAGCGAGCAAGAGAAGGTGAAGAGTTTTCTCTCATAGAGAGAATTAGGTTGGAACGGAGACAAAGCAGTTCGATGGAATTAATCGATAATCCCCACTTTTGTTTGTCACGCAATTTCTTTCCTGGCTTCAGAAAGTCAGCTAAGGCCTTATCCCCTGAACTACAGTATCTTCAAGGAGAGCAGGGAAGTAATCGATAATGAAATATTGATTAAAAAATCATATCGAGATTAGGTTTTCTTCTCGGGGAACATAATGTGATCTGCGAAAGCAACGTAAAGAATAGAAAAGAACTAGAGAGTGTGGAAAACGAGGAGAGTTTTTTCCGTTTATTTCTTTTCATTTCGTTACTTTCCAGTAGAGTATAAGAGAGAAAAAAGTTAAATCGAGATAAAGTGTAATCTGATCAAACGATCAATAGAAACGAATGAATGAAATGAATGTATCCATGTCACACAGCGGTAAATCGGGTAAGTAACAAATAGAAGAATAGAGATTGGGAGAGGGAGAGGGAGAGAGGGGTAGAGGTAGAGGGAGAGATCGAAAAAGGAGAGGGAGAACGACCAGCCTATCGACCTTCGACTCTTAACATGAACAGTAAAGGGGAGATCAAAACAGCGAAACAACGAAATAAACAGAAAAGTCAAGTACTTATTTTAAAGACCTAACAGTTGCACAACTTCACAGTTCGTAAAAATACTTAGAAGGACAACCCGAGCTAATTTTATTATCCACTCTGGTAACACTCTCTCGCAGAAACAGAAAGCGAGAGAGCATTGCCAGTTTTAAATTTACTCCAGGTTTGCCTTTAAGAGTTCAGCTTTCATTAGTCTGTGAGGGTCATATCGAATATATGAGAATAAAAACAACCTAGTTCATTAAGAATTTAAGAAAACCTGGTCTGGTTTCAAATCTATCTCTGCTTGTCTCTTGAGACAACAACAAAAAGAGCGAACGCGATTAATTTTGCATAGGAAATAAGGTCCCCTTTTCACGTTTTTTTCGTCACAAATAGACAGACAAACAGGCGAAGTCTTGAGAGGATGACTGAAAAATAGAAGTTCTCGTTACCAATCCCAGTCTCTTGCATACTAACAATAAGGAAATGAGAGAAAGTGACGAGATTCCGGAGTCAACTTGAGGGATGCTTTTAATTTCGCACCTTGTCCTTTATTCGATCAATAGCATACTTGAAACTCTCCGCTCAGTCAATACTCTCACGTTTTCTTTTGTCTACGAAATACAGTGGCTAGAGTGGAGAGTAAAATTTGCTTGGGGTGTGCCAGCGGAAATTGATTTGTCAAAAATACAAAATATACACAATATTCAATAAATAAAATGAAAATACACAAATTCGTTTGTAAAGTAGTGAAAGAGTGTGATGATTAGTGTGAGTATGGGGGGGAATATAGATATGGGTCACTCACTATACTCGGAGGGATAAAGGATAGAGACAAGAGAAGGTGATGGATGATGGGGAGTGATACCTGTACAAGGGATGAAGGGAACGAGATCGAAAATGAGGAACGGAGAGAGAGGGAGGGAGAGGAAGAGAGAAAGGGGGAGGGAGAGAGAGGAGAGAGAGAAGGAGAGAGAGAGGGAGAGAGAAGGAGAGAGAGAGGGGGGGGGGGGGAGGAGAGTGAGAGAAGTTGAGAGGGAGAGCGAGATTGAGAGAGAGAAATAGTGAGGGAGAGAGCTAGAGAGAGACAGAGATCCGATTGAGGTGTTTATAGGGTGTAGAAGAGAGATAAACTCGGAGAGGTAGACTGTGCAAAAAAAACTCGGACAGTTACAAAGAATGAATAAAAATAACGGATATGGAATGGATAGAGAATGAGAGACAGAGGAAAAGGTAAAATCAAAGAAGCAAAAAATTGGATATTATAGATAGAGAACTAGAGGCAAAGAGGCTGACAGAGACAACCTAAACCAGCCTAGAGAGAGTAGAAGAGTAGAAGGGAATGGAGATAGAGGAATAACTATGGAATTTACAAATTGGAATCGCATGTACGTTACAAATAAAAACAAGAAAAATTAAAGTATTCAGGTAATTAGTCAATGTGCCCTATGGTGTTTCTACGTCTATAGAAGAGTAGAAGGGGATGTGGGAGGAGGAGTACAATTAAATTAATATTAAATTATATTATATTATTAATATTATTAATATTATTAATATTATTAATAGATGTACAAGAATAAGTATGCATGCACTTTAAATATAAGTTTTTTGATTAAATAAGTAAACTACCAATGTGGTGTATGTAGACAGATCAACCTAAACCAGCCTAGAGAGAGTAGAAAGGAATGGGGTTATGAGGGAGGAGTACAAATCAATTCCCCCTATCGCTCGCAGTGCAGAGCAGTTGTCAACTATAGCGCTATACCTCAAACTCCGCGCCCTATCCCTCTACCTCTGACTTTTTTCGACACTCTGCCTCTACCCCTCTACCTCTATCTCTACCTCTGCCGCTCTCTACCTCTCTCACACGATCCTTTTCAATTTACCGTCTGCCTAAATCGCACACTAGCACACTTGCCCTTGTTCGTTTTCTCTCTCTCTCCATCTCTCTCTGTCTCCCGTCCCGTTCACTTCTCCCTTCTCATCCTCCTCCCTCTCCTCTCTCACTCCCTCTGCTCTCTTCCCTTCTCCCTCTCTTTTCCTCCTCCCTCTCCCTCGTTGTCAGCTCTCTCCCCCCCCTCTCTCTCCCTCTCCTTATTATTACTACACCGCATTATTGGTCACTCATTGTTTATGGGTCTACAGAACATCGATAACCGATCGTGCCTCTCATGATCGTCACGAGAACTGTCAATGATTGCGAGAGACCTTGCCACTCTCCTCACTAATATCCACATACTAGATTTACCAGACATCATCCTAGTAGTTTATTGAAAACGTGGTGATTTTTTTGTGTAAAACAGGTAAAAAACTCAAAATAATCCCTGGAAATCTGGACCCGGTTGAGTTTGAAAAAAATTATTACAAAAAAAGCAAATGAGGATAGACTGTTGCACGGTACTACATCCCCTCAATGAGGAACTACTGGGGCTGGTTGGCGAATATAATATATATTTATTCACATTTAGCGAACAAATGATGTGCAACAAATAAATAAACAAGTGAAGAAAATAAGGAATGGAATGAAATAGTGCTTATGGATTTAGCCTAGAAGGAGATATCAGTGTTCCTAAGGGACGATAGAATTGGGGGGAGGGAAGAGAATCTTTATGAATAGGCGACAACAGGACATGCAGATCAGTCTCCAACATCAAAGGAGATTCTATTTTCGGGTTTTGTAAGCAAACGGGCCGCTCGCAAAAGTTGAAAGTTGTAGAAAGTTGTACATTTGAACAAGGGTCATCCCATAGCGCAGAAGGCCGTTGACCGAGTTCGGACAGGCAGGTTAACGATCTCATCTGCTTAGATCATCGACAGAAAAGTTCTTGTTTTCGAATAGCGATACATCTTTAGATACATCGGGTACAAACGAGAGACCCACTTTACAACGTGATCTAGCCACTATCAATTCCCGTTCGGGCGCCTCGGTGCAGTGGAAGCGGTGTCACGACAAGGCATCGAACCCGGATGGAGCATCGAGGCGTCGGTGTTTTTGGGTCACAAGTGGAAAACACAGGAATGATGGAAATTGTTACTGCAACCATAGATCAATATTGTAGCTAACTCTAACTTTCTTCAATGATCCTAAGATCCTTCATTGGATTACTGTAGACACTACGGACAATCAAAGGGCAGAGAGTCTCTAATTGTATATAATCGATTATTTACCAGAAGAAGTTTTTTTTTAAAGTAAGAACTCTCGGTAAACATAAAGTACACCGTAACAGATCACCAGACATCAATAGAGTAAGAGTCGAAATCATCCGTAATCATCGATCAATATGACGACTTACTGTAATGTTCTACAATAACCCTACGATCCTACATGGTCTTACTCTTAATAAAATCAAAGCGCTTAGGTTTATCCAATTGCGTATAATCGATTATTTACACGAAGACGAATTTAAAAAGTTGGAACAGGGAAAATCGTCGCAAGTGTTCCAGACTGGCATCTGGGTAAACATAGAGTACATCGTAAAAAGAGCCATCACCAGAGATCAACAGAGTAATAGCGAAAGTGAAGAAGTAGTCAAAACACGCGGGTTAGAGCAGATAGAGAATGAGGCGGATGGCGAGAGAGTGTGTGAATTGAGAGAGTCAGACGGTGGGAGGGTATTCTTGGCACCGCGCCAACATCAGGAGGAGGGTTGATAATAAAAGGGTAACATGTGACGGACAGTGGACAGTGTCAATACACAATGCACAGCGAGATAAGCGAAGGGGTGACGTGTACTTACAATTAGGAGGGGGTCAAAAAGTTAAAGTTAATCAAAGCACACGAAGTCCTGCGGGTGATCACTGCTAAGCCAGTGATAATTAAAGGCCATTTCAGTCCGGATGGCCTAATCTCGTCTTCGGACCTACTTTAGGGGAGGGGGGTGAAATGCAAAATGGTTATTTTTTGTTATATTTGTGCTTACAAAGATTTGTTTCAATATTCCCTATATCTCTGCACTGCGCGTTGAGGATAGCTAACCCTCTCTGTCGTTGAGCATTGATCTGTTATCTCTCGTTCTTCCCCTTTCTCTAGTTATAACAGATCAGTTTGAATAGTGCAGAAGAATCACTTGGTGTCAGTTCCAGATTTCTTAGACCAAACCAAAAGTGGCAAGTGAAAAAGTACCCCTTTAAGGGCACACCCCAAGCTAATTTGAAACTCTCCGCTCTGGCCACATTCTCTCGTTTTCCTTGACGACAAGAGAACATTGCTTGAGCGGAGAGTAAAATATAGATAGTTTCGTTATTCCGAATCACAACTATTGAAAAAACTCAAACCCGAGTGAAATATCTTATCGTACTCTCGTTCATACTAGTAATACCGGACCGGAAGTGCACCACTGAATGCAAATGACTATATGGTATCAATGTAAACATTATGACACCTTCACTCATATCATTAATCATATGATGGGCAATAACAAGTGGTCGATCATCACTGAGCAGGTAAAAAAAGGTAAAGGAACAACCCGTTATTCAGGCACACGAAGTCCTGCGGGTGATCACTGCTAGGTCAGTGATAACTGACAATCACTGGGCAGACGGTAGTATATCAATTGAACAAAGAAATAACAATTTATGATTATGATATTTATGATATTATTGATGATAATAGCAACTGTCTGCGAGAGAGTATTGCAGGAGCGGGGGAGTGTAATCAGCTCGGGATGTGCCTTTAACCGCACGCGTCCTAAATGGATATCCAGGAGATTTCATGTTTCAACAAGTGTATTTCCTCTTGACTCTGGTTAAGTTCCACAATAGGTCAGAAATCGACAGTGAACGTTATATACGGTGAACGTCTACGCAATCCAATGGGATTGGCCATCTTCAGTAGAACCCCATTGAGATGGATCATAGTAGAGGTTCACTGTCTAGAACCTAATGGCCGATAACAGTGAATCTCGCCTCTATTAATAACTACTTTCGATTCATTAATATCTAATTTTATGAGTACCTTTGCATGTTTAACTATTACATATTTCGCTAATAATACATTTTGATACCCTCACAATGTGAGGATCGAACCGCTATTTTCGGCTCATTTTCAGCATCGACCTACTATACATATACACTGAGAGCAAACTTACCTGGCAGATCGTTACCCCGATACACTTTCCTGGCAAACGAATACCCCAAATGGTGAATTCAGCCGTTGAATAATTCACCATTTGGGGTAATCGTTTGCCAGGAAAGTGTATCGGGGTAACGATTTGCCAGGTAAGTTTGCTCTCAGTGTAAGGCTCACTTTTTTACGCGAAAGATTACTACACTTTAAGCCAAAAATAACGATTTTTCTAAATCGAGCCACTATATATAATTAATTACTCCCATGTGCCT
>CALSFV010000642.1:12500-14290 GCA_943737045.1 Parapristionchus giblindavisi
AGAACCTAATGGCCGATAACAGTGAATCTCGCCTCTATTAATAACTACTTTCGATTCATTAATATCTAATTTTATGAGTACCTTTGCATGTTTAACTATTACATATTTCGCTAATAATACATTTTGATACCCTCACAATGTGAGGATCGAACCGCTATTTTCGGCTCATTTTCAGCATCGACCTACTATACATATACACTGAGAGCAAACTTACCTGGCAGATCGTTACCCCGATACACTTTCCTGGCAAACGAATACCCCAAATGGTGAATTCAGCCGTTGAATAATTCACCATTTGGGGTAATCGTTTGCCAGGAAAGTGTATCGGGGTAACGATTTGCCAGGTAAGTTTGCTCTCAGTGTAAGGCTCACTTTTTTACGCGAAAGATTACTACACTTTAAGCCAAAAATAACGATTTTTCTAAATCGAGCCACTATATATAATTAATTACTCCCATGTGCCTGGGGCTATCTATGGCTGACTACCGACAATGATCCAACGCTACACACAGAAAAATAAGTGTTATCCACGGAGCATAAGACCTAAAAAGTGTTATATTTGAGCTCAAAAAGTGTTAAATATAACACTTTTTAGGTCTTATGCTCCGTGGATAACACTTATTTTTCTGTGTGTACTCTTGGTTGCAGTCATTGTCCTGTGAAATCCGGTCTGGACACTATTTAAAAAAGAAATGTATTATGCCCAGTTGTAATGGCGCTTAAAGGGAGCGTAACCTCACTCAATGGTCTCTTCATTGCGCACACTATTTCTCAGTTCTCTAACAACGAGAGAGCATTGCGCGTCGAAGAGACCATTGAGTGAGGTTTCGCACCCTTTAAAGTAGAGAGAATTTGTACACTTTATGCGCGAGGGTTGCGTTAATATTTTCACTTTAGATAAATAAATAAATTAGATAAATAAATACATATGATAGAAGCGGCCAAATAAACACCTTATGTGATTTCGTTTCATCAGCTCAAAACATTCCATGACTATGACTCACTCTACAACAACAAAAAGATATGAAGTGCCCTAACTCAACAGATCACTTGTACTGGGTTGTTTTGACCCAAACGAGTGACACAATCGGATGATTCACTTCTGTTTGTTTCGTGATAAAACTTCACTGACTACCGATCGGAATGTTAATATTATCGGAACATTAAAAACGGAACTTCAGGCAATAACACGGATAACGTAAGGAGTCAGAGAAAGATAACAGAGCATAGGAATCAAGAGAGTCAGACTGTGAGGTCAGATTACTCATAACATTAAAATAAAGATTTCCAGGCAAAAACAGGAACATAGATTGGACTTTTTCGTGGTTAGAAAACAGATGGCCAGGGGATCAAGGAAAAGTGATTTGAAGGCCTCATTAACGCAGCTGTTGTACGACCACAGTGTTCTGGTTCATGCCATTTTGTTTCCATAGCCAGACAAGCGAAAGACGATTGCATTTGAGAGAGTTTCTATGTTGAGCGGTCGTTTTCGCTTTCAAAGTCTATAGAACATTGTGCGACCAATTGAGAATGAGAGTAAGAACATATAATAGATGATCAAAGTTCACTGAACATGGGAATCCCCTTCGAGATCCGTTCGTTGCACCGAGCTATGGTGGAGCTACGCCGGAGCTTGGTAGGAGCTTAGCTGGAGTCCGAATGGATCTCGAAACGTAGCACCAATACCTGTTCCCATGAAAATATGCGTCTACAATACTATAGTAGAGCTACGCCGGAGCTTGGCTGGAGCTTGGGGGAGCTCAAATGGAGCTCGAAACGAAGCTCCGATA
>CALSFV010000643.1:0-14282 GCA_943737045.1 Parapristionchus giblindavisi
CATATTAGCCAACATATTAGCAATAGCCAACATATTAGCCAACATTTTAGCAATAGGCAACATATTGGCAATAGCCAACATATTAGCCAACATATTGGCAATAGCCAACATATTAGCCAACATATTAGCAATAGCCAACATATTAGCCAACATTTTAGTAATAGCCAACATATTAGCCAACATATTAGCAATAGCCAACATATTAGCCAACATATTAGCAATAGCCAACATATTAGCCAACATATTAGCAATAGCCAACATATTAGCAATAGCCAACATATTAGCCAACATATTAGCAATAGCCAACATATTAGCCAACATATTAGCAATAGCCAACATATTAGCCAACATTTTAGCAATAGGCAACATATTGGCAATAGCCAACATATTAGCCAACATATTAGCAATAGCCAACATATTAGCCAACATATTAGCAATAGCCAACATATTAGCCAACATTTTAGTAATAGCCAACATATTAGCCAACATATTAGCAATAGCCAACATATTAGCCAACATTTTAGCAATAGGCAACATATTGGCAATAGCCAACATATTAGCCAACATATTAGCAATAGCCAACATATTAGCCAACATATTAGCAATAGCCAACATATTAGCCAACATTTTAGTAATAGCCAACATATTAGCCAACATATTAGCAATAGCCAACATATTAGCCAACATATTAGCAATAGCCAACATATTAGCAATAGCCAACATATTAGCCAACATATTAGCAATAGCCAACATATTAGCCAACATATTAGCAATAGCCAACATATTAGCCAACATTTTAGCAATAGGCAACATATTGGCAATAGCCAACATATTAGCCAACATATTAGCAATAGCCAACATATTAGCCAACATATTAGCAATAGCCAACATATTAGCAATAGCCAACATATTAGCCAACATATTAGCAATAGCCAACATATTAGCCAACATTTTAGTAATAGCCAACATATTAGCCAACATATTAGCAATAGCCAACATATTAGCCAACATATTAGCAATAGCCAACATATTAGCAATAGCCAACATATTAGCCAACATATTAGCAATAGCCAACATATTAGCCAACATATTAGCAATAGCCAACATATTAGCCAACATTTTAGCAATAGGCAACATATTGGCAATAGCCAACATATTAGCCAACATATTAGCAATAGCCAACTTATTAGCCAACATATTAGCAATAGCCAACATATTAGCCAACATTTTAGTAATAGCCAACATATTAGCCAACATATTAGCAATAGCCAACATATTAGCCAACATTTTAGCAATAGGCAACATATTGGCAATAGCCAACATATTAGCCAACATATTAGCAATAGCCAACATATTAGCCAACATATTAGCAATAGCCAACATATTAGCCAACATTTTAGTAATAGCCAACATATTAGCCAACATATTAGCAATAGCCAACATATTAGCCAACATATTAGCAATAGCCAACATATTAGCAATAGCCAACATATTAGCCAACATATTAGCAATAGCCAACATATTAGCCAACATATTAGCAATAGCCAACATATTAGCCAACATTTTAGCAATAGGCAACATATTGGCAATAGCCAACATATTAGCCAACATATTAGCAATAGCCAACATATTAGCCAACATATTAGCAATAGCCAACATATTAGCAATAGCCAACATATTAGCCAACATATTAGCAATAGCCAACATATTAGCCAACATTTTAGCAATAGGCAACATATTGGCAATAGCCAACATATTAGCCAACATATTAGCAATAGCCAACATATTAGCCAACATATTAGCAATAGCCAACATATTAGCCAACATTTTAGTAATAGCCAACATATTAGCCAACATATTAGCAATAGCCAACATATTAGCCAACATTTTAGCAATAGGCAACATATTGGCAATAGCCAACATATTAGCCAACATATTAGCAATAGCCAACATATTAGCCAACATATTAGCAATAGCCAACATATTAGCCAACATTTTAGTAATAGCCAACATATTAGCCAACATATTAGCAATAGCCAACATATTAGCCAACATATTAGCAATAGCCAACATATTAGCAATAGCCAACATATTAGCCAACATATTAGCAATAGCCAACATATTAGCCAACATATTAGCAATAGCCAACATATTAGCCAACATTTTAGCAATAGGCAACATATTGGCAATAGCCAACATATTAGCCAACATATTAGCAATAGCCAACATATTAGCCAACATATTAGCAATAGCCAACATATTAGCCAACATTTTAGTAATAGCCAACATATTAGCCAACATATTAGCAATAGCCAACATATTAGCCAACATTTTAGCAATAGGCAACATATTGGCAATAGCCAACATATTAGCCAACATATTAGCAATAGCCAACATATTTGCCAACATATTAGCAATAGCTAACATATTAGCCAACATTTTAGTAATAGCCAACATCTTAGCCAACATATTAGCAATAGCCAACATATTAGCCAACATATTAGCAATAGCCAACATATTAGCAATAGCCAACATATTAGCCAACATATTAGCAATAGCCAACATATTAGCCAACATATTAGCAATAGCCAACATATTAGCCAACATATTAGCAATAGCCAACATATTGGCAATAGCCAACATATTAGCCAACATATTAGCAATAGCCAACATATTAGCCAACATATTAGCAATAGCCAACATATTAGCCAACATTTTAGCAATAGGCAACATATTGGCAATAGCCAACATATTAGCCAACATATTAGCAATAGCCAACATATTAGACAACATTTTAGCGATAGGCAACATATTGGCAATAGCCAACATATTAGCCAACATATTAGCAATAGCCAACATATTAGCCAACATATTAGCAATAGCCAACATATTAGCCAACATTTTAGTAATAGCCAACATATTAGCCAACATATTAGCAATAGCCAACATATTAGCCAACATATTAGCAATAGCCAACATATTAGCAATAGCCAACATATTAGCCAACATATTAGCAATAGCCAACATATTAGCCAACATATTAGCAATAGCCAACATATTAGCCAACATTTTAGCAATAGGCAACATATTAGCCAACATATTAGCAATAGCCAACATATTAGCCAACATTTTAGCAATAGGCAACATATTGGCAATAGCCAACATATTAGCCAACATATTAGCAATAGCCAACATATTAGCCAACATTTTAGTAATAGCCAACATATTAGCCAACATATTAGCAATAGCCAACATATTAGCCAACATATTAGTAATAGCCAACATATTAGCCAACATATTAGCAATAGCCAACATATTAGCAATAGCCAACATATTAGCCAACATATTAGCAATAGCCAACATATTTGCCAACATATTAGCAATAGCTAACATATTAGCCAACATTTTAGTAATAGCCAACATCTTAGCCAACATATTAGCAATAGCCAACATATTAGCCAACATATTAGCAATAGCCAACATATTAGCAATAGCCAACATATTAGCCAACATATTAGCAATAGCCAACATATTAGCCAACATATTAGCAATAGCCAACATATTAGCCAACATATTAGCAATAGCCAACATATTGGCAATAGCCAACATATTAGCCAACATATTAGCAATAGCCAACATATTAGCCAACATATTAGCAATAGCCAACATATTAGCCAACATTTTAGCAATAGGCAACATATTGGCAATAGCCAACATATTAGCCAACATATTAGCAATAGCCAACATATTAGACAACATTTTAGCGATAGGCAACATATTGGCAATAGCCAACATATTAGCCAACATATTAGCAATAGCCAACATATTAGCCAACATATTAGCAATAGCCAACATATTAGCCAACATTTTAGTAATAGCCAACATATTAGCCAACATATTAGCAATAGCCAACATATTAGCCAACATATTAGCAATAGCCAACATATTAGCAATAGCCAACATATTAGCCAACATATTAGCAATAGCCAACATATTAGCCAACATATTAGCAATAGCCAACATATTAGCCAACATTTTAGCAATAGGCAACATATTAGCCAACATATTAGCAATAGCCAACATATTAGCCAACATTTTAGCAATAGGCAACATATTGGCAATAGCCAACATATTAGCCAACATATTAGCAATAGCCAACATATTAGCCAACATTTTAGTAATAGCCAACATATTAGCCAACATATTAGCAATAGCCAACATATTAGCCAACATATTAGTAATAGCCAACATATTAGCCAACATATTAGCAATAGCCAACATATTAGCCAACATATTAGCAATAGCCAACATATTAGCAATAGCCAACATATTAGCCAACATATTAGCAATAGCCAACATATTAGCCAACATTTTAGTAATAGCCAACATATTAGCCAACATATTAGCAATAGCCAACATATTAGCCAACATATTAGCAATAGCCAACATATTAGCAATAGCCAACATATTAGCCAACATATTAGCAATAGCCAACATATTAGCCAACATATTAGCAATAGCCAACATATTAGCCAACATTTTAGCAATAGGCAACATATTGGCAATAGCCAACATATTAGCCAACATATTAGCAATAGCCAACATATTAGCCAACATATTAGCAATAGCCAACATATTAGCAATAGCCAACATATTAGCCAACATATTAGCAATAGCCAACATATTAGCCAACATTTTAGCAATAGGCAACATATTGGCAATAGCCAACATATTAGCCAACATATTAGCAATAGCCAACATATTAGACAACATTTTAGCGATAGGCAACATATTGGCAATAGCCAACATATTAGCCAACATATTAGCAATAGCCAACATATTAGCCAACATATTAGCAATAGCCAACATATTAGCCAACATTTTAGTAATAGCCAACATATTAGCCAACATATTAGCAATAGCCAACATATTAGCCAACATATTAGCAATAGCCAACATATTAGCAATAGCCAACATATTAGCCAACATATTAGCAATAGCCAACATATTAGCCAACATATTAGCAATAGCCAACATATTAGCCAACATTTTAGCAATAGGCAACATATTAGCCAACATATTAGCAATAGCCAACATATTAGCCAACATTTTAGCAATAGGCAACATATTGGCAATAGCCAACATATTAGCCAACATATTAGCAATAGCCAACATATTAGCCAACATTTTAGTAATAGCCAACATATTAGCCAACATATTAGCAATAGCCAACATATTAGCCAACATATTAGTAATAGCCAACATATTAGCCAACATATTAGCAATAGCCAACATATTAGCAATAGCCAACATATTAGCCAACATATTAGCAATAGCCAACATATTTGCCAACATATTAGCAATAGCTAACATATTAGCCAACATTTTAGTAATAGCCAACATCTTAGCCAACATATTAGCAATAGCCAACATATTAGCCAACATATTAGCAATAGCCAACATATTAGCAATAGCCAACATATTAGCCAACATATTAGCAATAGCCAACATATTAGCCAACATATTAGCAATAGCCAACATATTAGCCAACATATTAGCAATAGCCAACATATTGGCAATAGCCAACATATTAGCCAACATATTAGCAATAGCCAACATATTAGCCAACATATTAGCAATAGCCAACATATTAGCCAACATTTTAGCAATAGGCAACATATTGGCAATAGCCAACATATTAGCCAACATATTAGCAATAGCCAACATATTAGACAACATTTTAGCGATAGGCAACATATTGGCAATAGCCAACATATTAGCCAACATATTAGCAATAGCCAACATATTAGCCAACATATTAGCAATAGCCAACATATTAGCCAACATTTTAGTAATAGCCAACATATTAGCCAACATATTAGCAATAGCCAACATATTAGCCAACATATTAGCAATAGCCAACATATTAGCAATAGCCAACATATTAGCCAACATATTAGCAATAGCCAACATATTAGCCAACATATTAGCAATAGCCAACATATTAGCCAACATTTTAGCAATAGGCAACATATTAGCCAACATATTAGCAATAGCCAACATATTAGCCAACATTTTAGCAATAGGCAACATATTGGCAATAGCCAACATATTAGCCAACATATTAGCAATAGCCAACATATTAGCCAACATTTTAGTAATAGCCAACATATTAGCCAACATATTAGCAATAGCCAACATATTAGCCAACATATTAGTAATAGCCAACATATTAGCCAACATATTAGCAATAGCCAACATATTAGCCAACATATTAGCAATAGCCAACATATTAGCAATAGCCAACATATTAGCCAACATATTAGCAATAGCCAACATATTAGCCAACATTTTAGTAATAGCCAACATATTAGCCAACATATTAGCAATAGCCAACATATTAGCCAACATATTAGCAATAGCCAACATATTAGCAATAGCCAACATATTAGCCAACATATTAGCAATAGCCAACATATTAGCCAACATATTAGCAATAGCCAACATATTAGCCAACATTTTAGCAATAGGCAACATATTGGCAATAGCCAACATATTAGCCAACATATTAGCAATAGCCAACATATTAGCCAACATATTAGCAATAGCCAACATATTAGCAATAGCCAACATATTAGCCAACATATTAGCAATAGCCAACATATTAGCCAACATTTTAGCAATAGGCAACATATTGGCAATAGCCAACATATTAGCCAACATATTAGCAATAGCCAACATATTAGCCAACATATTAGCAATAGCCAACATATTAGCCAACATTTTAGTAATAGCCAACATATTAGCCAACATATTAGCAATAGCCAACATATTAGCCAACATTTTAGCAATAGGCAACATATTGGCAATAGCCAACATATTAGCCAACATATTAGCAATAGCCAACATATTAGCCAACATATTAGCAATAGCCAACATATTAGCCAACATTTTAGTAATAGCCAACATATTAGCCAACATATTAGCAATAGCCAACATATTAGCCAACATATTAGCAATAGCCAACATATTAGCAATAGCCAACATATTAGCCAACATATTAGCAATAGCCAACATATTAGCCAACATATTAGCAATAGCCAACATATTAGCCAACATTTTAGCAATAGGCAACATATTGGCAATAGCCAACATATTAGCCAACATATTAGCAATAGCCAACATATTAGCCAACATATTAGCAATAGCCAACATATTAGCCAACATTTTAGTAATAGCCAACATATTAGCCAACATATTAGCAATAGCCAACATATTAGCCAACATTTTAGCAATAGGCAACATATTGGCAATAGCCAACATATTAGCCAACATATTAGCAATAGCCAACATATTTGCCAACATATTAGCAATAGCTAACATATTAGCCAACATTTTAGTAATAGCCAACATCTTAGCCAACATATTAGCAATAGCCAACATATTAGCCAACATATTAGCAATAGCCAACATATTAGCAATAGCCAACATATTAGCCAACATATTAGCAATAGCCAACATATTAGCCAACATATTAGCAATAGCCAACATATTAGCCAACATATTAGCAATAGCCAACATATTGGCAATAGCCAACATATTAGCCAACATATTAGCAATAGCCAACATATTAGCCAACATATTAGCAATAGCCAACATATTAGCCAACATTTTAGCAATAGGCAACATATTGGCAATAGCCAACATATTAGCCAACATATTAGCAATAGCCAACATATTAGACAACATTTTAGCGATAGGCAACATATTGGCAATAGCCAACATATTAGCCAACATATTAGCAATAGCCAACATATTAGCCAACATATTAGCAATAGCCAACATATTAGCCAACATTTTAGTAATAGCCAACATATTAGCCAACATATTAGCAATAGCCAACATATTAGCCAACATATTAGCAATAGCCAACATATTAGCAATAGCCAACATATTAGCCAACATATTAGCAATAGCCAACATATTAGCCAACATATTAGCAATAGCCAACATATTAGCCAACATTTTAGCAATAGGCAACATATTAGCCAACATATTAGCAATAGCCAACATATTAGCCAACATTTTAGCAATAGGCAACATATTGGCAATAGCCAACATATTAGCCAACATATTAGCAATAGCCAACATATTAGCCAACATTTTAGTAATAGCCAACATATTAGCCAACATATTAGCAATAGCCAACATATTAGCCAACATATTAGTAATAGCCAACATATTAGCCAACATATTAGCAATAGCCAACATATTAGCCAACATATTAGCAATAGCCAACATATTAGCAATAGCCAACATATTAGCCAACATATTAGCAATAGCCAACATATTAGCCAACATATTAGCAATAGCCAACATATTAGCCAACATTTTAGCAATAGGCAACATATTGGCAATAGCCAACATATTAGCCAACATATTAGCAATAGCCAACATATTAGCCAACATTTTAGTAATAGCCAACATATTAGCCAACATATTAGCAATAGCCAACATATTAGCCAACATATTAGTAATAGCCAACATATTAGCCAACATATTAGCAATAGCCAACATATTAGCCAACATATTAGCAATAGCCAACATATTAGCAATAGCCAACATATTAGCCAACATATTAGCAATAGCCAACATATTAGCCAACATATTAGTCAACATATTAGCAATTGCCAACATATTAGCCAACATATTAGCAATAGCCAACATATTAGCCAACATTTTAGTAATAGCCAACATATTAGCCAACATTTTAGCAATAGGCAACATATTGGCAATAGCCAACATATTAGCCAACATATTAGCAATAGCCAACATATTAGCCAACATATTAGCAATAGCCAACATATTAGCCAACATATTAGCAATAGCCAACATATTAGCCAACATTTTAGCAATAGGCAACATATTAGCCAACATATTAGCAATAGCCAACATATTAGCCAACATTTTAGCAATAGGCAACATATTGGCAATAGCCAACATATTAGCCAACATATTAGCAATAGCCAACATATTAGCCAACATTTTAGTAATAGCCAACATATTAGCCAACATATTAGCAATAGCCAACATATTAGCCAACATATTAGTAATAGCCAACATATTAGCCAACATATTAGCAATAGCCAACATATTAGCCAACATATTAGCAATAGCCAACATATTAGCAATAGCCAACATATTAGCCAACATATTAGCAATAGCCAACATATTAGCCAACATATTAGCAATAGCCAACATATTAGCCAACATTTTAGCAATAGGCAACATATTGGCAATAGCCAACATATTAGCCAACATATTAGCAATAGCCAACATATTAGCCAACATTTTAGTAATAGCCAACATATTAGCCAACATATTAGCAATAGCCAACATATTAGCCAACATATTAGTAATAGCCAACATATTAGCCAACATATTAGCAATAGCCAACATATTAGCCAACATATTAGCAATAGCCAACATATTAGCAATAGCCAACATATTAGCCAACATATTAGCAATAGCCAACATATTAGCCAACATATTAGTCAACATATTAGCAATTGCCAACATATTAGCCAACATATTAGCAATAGCCAACATATTAGCCAACATTTTAGTAATAGCCAACATATTAGCCAACATTTTAGCAATAGCCAACATATTAGCCAACATTTTAGCAATAGGCAACATATTGGCAATAGCCAACATATTAGCCAACATATTAGCAATTGCCAACATATTAGCCAACATATTAGCAATAGCCAACATATTAGCCAACATTTTAGTAATAGCCAACATATTAGCCAACATATTAGCAATAGCCAACATATTAGCAATAGCCAACATATTAGCCAACATATTAGCAATAGCCAACATATTAGCCAACATATTAGTCAACATATTAGCAATTGCCAACATATTAGCCAACATATTAGCAATAGCCAACATATTAGCCAACATTTTAGTAATAGCCAACATATTAGCCAACATATTAGCAATAGCCAACATATTAGCCAACATTTTAGCAATAGGCAACATATTGGCAATAGCCAACATATTAGCCAACATATTAGCAATTGCCAACATATTAGCCAACATGTTAGCAATAGCCAACATATTAGCCAACATTTTAGTAATAGCCAACATATTAGCCAACATATTAGCAATAGCCAACATATTAGCCAACATATTAGCAATAGCCAACATATTAGCAATAGCCAACATATTAGCCAACATATTAGCAATAGCCAACATATTAGCCAACATATTAGCAATAGCCAACATATTAGCCAACATTTTAGCAATAGGCAACATATTGGCAATAGCCAACATATTAGCCAACATATTAGCAATAGCCAACATATTAGCCAACATATTAGCAATAGCCAACATATTAGCCAACATTTTAGTAATAGCCAACATATTAGCCAACATATTAGCAATAGCCAACATATTAGCCAACATTTTAGCAATAGGCAACATATTGGCAATAGCCAACATATTAGCCAACATATTAGCAATAGCCAACATATTAGCCAACATATTAGCAATAGCCAACATATTAGCCAACATTTTAGTAATAGCCAACATATTAGCCAACATATTAGCAATAGCCAACATATTAGCCAACATATTAGCAATAGCCAACATATTAGCAATAGCCAACATATTAGCCAACATTTTAGCAATAAGCAACATATTGGCAATAGCCAACATATTAGCCAACATATTAGCAATAGCCAACATATTAGCCAACATATTAGCAATAGCCAACATATTAGCCAACATTTTAGTAATAGCCAACATATTAGCCAACATATTAGCAATAGCCAACATATTAGCCAACATTTTAGCAATAGGCAACATATTGGCAATAGCCAACATATTAGCCAACATATTAGCAATAGCCAACATATTAGCCAACATATTAGCAATAGCCAACATATTAGCCAACATTTTAGTAATAGCCAACATATTAGCCAACATATTAGTCAACATATTAGCAATAGCCAACATATTAGCAATAGCCAACATATTAGCCAACATATTAGCAATAGCCAACATATTAGCCAACATATTAGCAATAGCCAACATATTAGCCAACATATTAGCAATAGCCAACATATTGGCAATAGCCAACATATTAGCCAACATATTAGCAATAGCCAACATATTAGCCAACATATTAGCAATAGCCAACATATTAGCCAACATTTTAGCAATAGGCAACATATTGGCAATAGCCAACATATTAGCCAACATATTAGCAATAGCCAACATATTAGACAACATTTTAGCGATAGGCAACATATTGGCAATAGCCAACATATTAGCCAACATATTAGCAATAGCCAACATATTAGCCAACATATTAGCAATAGCCAACATATTAGCCAACATTTTAGTAATAGCCAACATATTAGCCAACATATTAGCAATAGCCAACATATTAGCCAACATATTAGCAATAGCCAACATATTAGCAATAGCCAACATATTAGCCAAGATATTAGCAATAGCCAACATATTAGCCAACATATTAGCAATAGCCAACATATTAGCCAACATTTTAGCAATAGGCAACATATTAGCCAACATATTAGCAATAGCCAACATATTAGCCAACATTTTAGCAATAGGCAACATATTGGCAATAGCCAACATATTAGCCAACATATTAGCAATAGCCAACATATTAGCCAACATTTTAGTAATAGCCAACATATTAGCCAACATATTAGCAATAGCCAACATATTAGCCAACATATTAGTAATAGCCAACATATTAGCCAACATATTAGCAATAGCCAACATATTAGCCAACATATTAGCAATAGCCAACATATTAGCAATAGCCAACATATTAGCCAACATATTAGCAATAGCCAACATATTAGCCAACATATTAGCAATAGCCAACATATTAGCCAACATTTTAGCAATAGGCAACATATTGGCAATAGCCAACATATTAGCCAACATATTAGCAATAGCCAACATATTAGCCAACATTTTAGTAATAGCCAACATATTAGCCAACATATTAGCAATAGCCAACATATTAGCCAACATATTAGTAATAGCCAACATATTAGCCAACATATTAGCAATAGCCAACATATTAGCCAACATATTAGCAATAGCCAACATATTAGCAATAGCCAACATATTAGCCAACATATTAGCAATAGCCAACATATTAGCCAACATATTAGTCAACATATTAGCAATTGCCAACATATTAGCCAACATATTAGCAATAGCCAACATATTAGCCAACATTTTAGTAATAGCCAACATATTAGCCAACATTTTAGCAATAGCCAACATATTAGCCAACATTTTAGCAATAGGCAACATATTGGCAATAGCCAACATATTAGCCAACATATTAGCAATTGCCAACATATTAGCCAACATATTAGCAATAGCCAACATATTAGCCAACATTTTAGTAATAGCCAACATATTAGCCAACATATTAGCAATAGCCAACATATTAGCAATAGCCAACATATTAGCCAACATATTAGCAATAGCCAACATATTAGCCAACATATTAGTCAACATATTAGCAATTGCCAACATATTAGCCAACATATTAGCAATAGCCAACATATTAGCCAACATTTTAGTAATAGCCAACATATTAGCCAACATATTAGCAATAGCCAACATATTAGCCAACATTTTAGCAATAGGCAACATATTGGCAATAGCCAACATATTAGCCAACATATTAGCAATTGCCAACATATTAGCCAACATGTTAGCAATAGCCAACATATTAGCCAACATTTTAGTAATAGCCAACATATTAGCCAACATATTAGCAATAGCCAACATATTAGCCAACATATTAGCAATAGCCAACATATTAGCAATAGCCAACATATTAGCCAACATATTAGCAATAGCCAACATATTAGCCAACATATTAGCAATAGCCAACATATTAGCCAACATTTTAGCAATAGGCAACATATTGGCAATAGCCAACATATTAGCCAACATATTAGCAATAGCCAACATATTAGCCAACATATTAGCAATAGCCAACATATTAGCCAACATTTTAGTAATAGCCAACATATTAGCCAACATATTAGCAATAGCCAACATATTAGCCAACATTTTAGCAATAGGCAACATATTGGCAATAGCCAACATATTAGCCAACATATTAGCAATAGCCAACATATTAGCCAACATATTAGCAATAGCCAACATATTAGCCAACATTTTAGTAATAGCCAACATATTAGCCAACATATTAGCAATAGCCAACATATTAGCCAACATATTAGTAATAGCCAACATATTAGCCAACATATTAGCAATAGCCAACATATTAGCCAACATATTAGCAATAGCCAACATATTAGCAATAGCCAACATATTAGCCAACATATTAGCAATAGCCAACATATTAGCCAACATATTAGCAATAGCCAACATATTAGCCAACATTTTAGCAATAGGCAACATATTGGCAATAGCCAACATATTAGCCAACATATTAGCAATAGCCAACATATTAGCCAACATTTTAGTAATAGCCAACATATTAGCCAACATATTAGCAATAGCCAACATATTAGCCAACATATTAGTAATAGCCAACATATTAGCCAACATATTAGCAATAGCCAACATATTAGCCAACATATTAGCAATAGCCAACATATTAGCAATAGCCAACATATTAGCCAACATATTAGCAATAGCCAACATATTAGCCAACATATTAGTCAACATATTAGCAATTGCCAACATATTAGCCAACATATTAGCAATAGCCAACATATTAGCCAACATTTTAGTAATAGCCAACATATTAGCCAACATTTTAGCAATAGCCAACATATTAGCCAACATTTTAGCAATAGGCAACATATTGGCAATAGCCAACATATTAGCCAACATATTAGCAATTGCCAACATATTAGCCAACATATTAGCAATAGCCAACATATTAGCCAACATTTTAGTAATAGCCAACATATTAGCCAACATATTAGCAATAGCCAACATATTAGCAATAGCCAACATATTAGCCAACATATTAGCAATAGCCAACATATTAGCCAACATATTAGTCAACATATTAGCAATTGCCAACATATTAGCCAACATATTAGCAATAGCCAACATATTAGCCAACATTTTAGTAATAGCCAACATATTAGCCAACATATTAGCAATAGCCAACATATTAGCCAACATTTTAGCAATAGGCAACATATTGGCAATAGCCAACATATTAGCCAACA
>CALSFV010000644.1:0-14230 GCA_943737045.1 Parapristionchus giblindavisi
TAAAACATAAATAAACATAAATAAAGCAAAAGTACTAATTATAGAACCATATGAAGAAACAATATTTCAAATAGAATAAACATCTGGATAATCTACATATTTACGTGGAAAACCATGTAAACCTGCAAAATGTAATGGGAAAAATGTTAAATTAACACCAATAAATATTAAAACAAAAACAACTCTTATTATTATTTTATCATAAACAAAACCAGTTATAAATCTTCATCATAAACTAATACCAGTAAAAATTCCGAATACAGCACCTAATCTTAATACATAATGAAAATGTCTTACAACATAATATGTATCATGTAAAATAATATCTAACCTAGAATTTGATAAAATAACACCTGTTAAACCACCCACAGTAAATAAAAAAATAAAACCTAATACTCATAATAAAGTAGGTTGAAAAACCATTTTTATTCCAAATAAAGTAGCTAATCATCTAAAAACTTTAACACCTGTAGGAACAGCAATTACTATAGTTGCAGCTGTGAAATAAGCACGTGAATCTAAATCTATACCAACTGTATACATATGATGAGCTCAAACAACACAACCAATTAAACCAATTCTTAAAATAGCATAAACTATACCTAATGATCCAAATACTTCTTTTTTACCTGTTAAATATAATGTTGATTGTCTAACAATTCCAAAAGCTGGTAAAATTAGAATATAAACTTCAGGATGACCAAAAAATCAGAATAAATGTTGATAAATTAAAGGATTACCACCAGTTCTAGGATCAAAAAATGAAGTATTTAAATTACGATCAGTTAATAATATAGTAATAGCACCAGCTAATACAGGTAAAGATAAAACTAATAAAAATACAGTTACAAAAACAGTTCAAACAAACAATCTTATATGTTCTAATGAAATAGATCTTCTACGTAAATTTTTTGTAGTACACATAAAATTAATACCACCTAAAATAGATCTCAAACCAGCACAATGTAAACTAAAAATAGCTAAATCTACACTTCTACCAGGATGAGCTATAGTTCTTAAAGGAGGATAAACTGTTCATCTTGTACCACAACCTATATCAACAAATCTAGAATCTAAAATTAAAAACATTGCTGTTGGTAATAATCAGAATCTCAAATTATTTAAACGAGGAAAACTTATATCAGGAGCACCTAATATTAAAGGTACTAACCAATTACCAAATCCACCAATTATTCTAGGTATTACTATAAAAAAAATTATTAAAATTGCATGTGCAGTCAAAACTGAATTATATAACTGTCCATTACCTAAGAAAAAACCAGGTTTTGCTAATTCTAAACGAATAATTAATGATAATCTAGTACCTACTATACCTGATCATAAACCGAAAATAAAATATAAAGTTCCAATATCTTTATGATTGGATCTTTCTAATCAAACTGCTAAACCACCTTGATATTTTTTAAATATATTAATTTAAAAAGCCATTAAATTTAAAGATTTAAATCCTTCTTTTTAAGACTACCCTCTTTTCATAAAAGTGGTTTAACGAAAAAGTCTCTACTACATGTTTTTAGACCACTCTATAGATATTTTTTAATAAAATACACTAAATCAAAAAATATTGTACATCATTAAAATTAAAGGTGAAGAAAAACCAACATTTCACGTATTGAAATTTAAAAACATTTTCCCTATTAAAGAGTTAGTGATCAAAAATAAAGAATAGTAAAATGAAACTAAAAAATAAACAAAAATTATTACAAAAACAGTTTTTGTAAAAATTAAACTATTAGTAATAATCAAAAATTCAGATAAAAAAGCTAAAGATGGTGGAACACCTCTATTAGACAAAAATACTAAAGAAAATAAAATTCCTATAATTATTCTTGATCTAAAAAATCTATTTATAAAATAAATTATACGTCTTGAAGATGTATGATAATATTCACCAACTAAATAGAATATTAAAGTAGAAGTATAACCATGTGCCAATATTAATATTAAACTTCTAATTTTACCACTTATTCTAATAAAAACAAGTGATAATAACAAAAATCTTATATGTGTAACAGATGAATAAGCAGCTAAAGATTTTGAATCACTTTGAAATACACAACAAAAAGAACCTAAAATTATTCCTAAAAAAGCAATAATTATTCAAACATTGTTATGAACAAAATTTATTCTTCCTAAAATACGAAAAAATCCAGCAGTACCTAACTTCAATAATAAACCAGCCAACAATATACTTGCAGTTGTAGGTGCTTCAACATGAGCTTTAGGTAATCAAAGATGTAAAAAATAAATTGGAAATTTTATTATAAAACTTAAAGTTAAAATAAAAAAAACTTCTCAAGATAAAATTATATCATAATAACTAAAAACTAATAAAAAATTAGTATTAAAATATACAAATAAAAAAGGAAATGAACAAAAAGCAGCATAAAAAATTAAATAATATGACGAATTAATTTTTTCAATTTGTGAACCATAACCTAAAATTATTACCAGAATAGGAAATATAGATAATTCAAAAAATATATAAAGTATTAAAAAATTCCTTGGAACAAAAAAAATGATACAAACTAATACTAATATTTCTGTTAAAATTAATAAATTATTGTTTTTTTCTCTTATTAAAATAATACCTAAAATAAATAATCTTATAACAATTAATAAAATAAAAGTTATAGAATCCGTCACAATAAATAAACCACCTCAAGATATATTATTTAGTATTAAAACTGTATACAACAACAAAAAAATAAAAAAATAAATTGGTTTAAAAAACCAAACAAAACTTAATAAAAAAAATTCTATCAAAGCTACCTAAAACCTTATAATTACAAGTTATAAATTCTTTATTAAACTATAATAGCTTTATTAATATGATCATCAGTAAACAAATACAAATAAAAATAATCATACTACATCAACAAAATGTCAGTATAAAATAGCAAACTCGAATCCTAAATGATGGTTATAATTAAAATGACTTTTTACTATTCGAATTAAATTAAAAAATAAAAATAAACCACCACACAAAACATGAATTCCATGAAATCCAGTTCTTAAATAAAAAATTCTACCAAAAATACCATCAGAAATAGAAAATCTTGCTTCACAATATTCTATTGCTTGAATTCCTGTAAAATATACTGCTAAAATTACTGTTAAAATTAACCTATTTGTACATCTTTTATTTCTCAATAAACTATAATGAGCTCAAGTAACAGAAACACCTCTTCTTAATAAAATAATTGTATTTAATAAAGGTACACCAAATGGGTTAACTAAATGTATTCCTATTGGTGATCAAGTTTCACCTAAATCATGTACAGGTACTAAAGCAGCATCAAAGAATGTTCAGAAAATTCTAAAAAAAAATATAAATTCCCTAAAAATAAATAAAATTGTACCAAATTTAAAACCATCTATTACATAAAAATTATGATAACCTCTTAAACCTTCTATTGAAATATCTTTTCCTCAAGCAAAAGCAATGAATAAAACAGAAAATAAACAAAATAAAAATATTCAATATAAACCATATTTAAAAAAAATTACTAAAGATGATGTTAATCCTAAAGATGCAAAAAATATATAATAAGCATAACTAGACAAACTTAAAATATGAAAATTATGAAAAATTACATTATATGAAAATCTTTAGATTCTAAATCTAATATAATATTTTATACTAAAAATGTTATTCAAATAATTTTTTTCTAAATATAAAAATAAATAATAGTAATAATACTAAAGAAAAATATAAAACAGAAAAAACAACTCTTAACAAAGTAAAAGGTTCTTCTACTAAACATTGTCCTAATCATCTTAATACTACAGAAGAAATAATAAAAGTATGTACAACTAATTTATTTAATTTTGTTAAACAAGAAGTATAATTATTAACAAAAGCAAAAAAATAAAATAATACAATTCTTATTAATAAAGCAATTACACCTAAAATTTTATTTGGAATAGCACGTAAAATAGCATAAGCAAATAAGAAGTATCATTCAGGTACAATATGAACTGGTCTTATTATAGGATCAGCTTCAATAAACATTTCTGGGTCACCTAAAACAAAAGGAGAAATTAAAGAAAAAACAAAAAATAATAATCAAATTACTACATTATAAATATCTTTTCCTCAATATTCTGGACCAAAACAAATTTTATCATAATCACCATGACAATAAAGTGGTGATGTTCTACCAGTTCTATGTAAAAAAATTAAATGAACTAAAACTAAAACTAATAAACCTCAGGGGACTAAAAAATGTAAAACAAAGAAAAATTTTAAAGTAGCTCCTGATACAGTGAAACCTCTTCAAATTCAAGTTACTAATATTGGTCCTCAAATAGGAATAACTCTTAATAATCTAGTAATAACAACTGAAGCTCAAAACCTTATTTGAGCTCAAACTAATACATAACCTATAAAAGCTTCTATTATTACTAATAAATAAATTGTCAAACCAGATATTCAAACTTTTTTTAAACGGTATCTTATATAAAATAAACCCTTAAAAATATGTAAATATAAAAAAATAAAAAATAAACTAGCCCCATTAAAATGAAAAATACGAAAAATTCAACCAAAATTAACTTCATATATAATGTATTGAACTCTTGAAAATGCTACTAATCTATCAGCTCTATAATAAATAGCCAAAAATGTACCAGTTAAAATTTGAAAAGCTAAAACTATAAATAACATTCTACCAAAATTTCAATTTAAAGTTAATCTTTTTCTTGATGGTAAAACTACAATTAAAGAATTAACAAAATTTATTAAACCTTTTATCACTCCTAAAATTCTTAACTTCTTCAGAGTTATATTTTTTATAAACTAAAAGAGTAAATCTGTAATTAATCCCTTTTGTACCAAAAACAAATATTCTTTCTAAACTAAATTACAAAAAAAAAAGATGTTAAATCTTTTTAGTCCGTAGCTAAACATAGTAATATCTATTTTACATCTTACTTCTCCCAAATGGAACTTTACCTTATCAAGATAATATAATATATTTTACTAGAAAAGTAAATAATTCTAATGATTATTAAAGGAAAAATTAAAAAATAGAAGAAAGAATTATTACTTTGATTTTTATCATAAAATTTTACTCTAATATTTACTAATCAATAACTAAAAGTTAAAGCAGATAAAAATATAAAAAAAAGTAATAATACTACGAAAAAATTATTAAATTTAAAAATTTCTCTTAAAGAAAAAATTTTTACAAAAAAAGAAACTCTAAATGGAATATTTAAAAATACTAAAACAGTTTCTCAATTTAATCAATTATTATTAGATTTTCTAAATTTATTAATTAATATTACTATCAAAATTATATAATAAATAAATAAATAAACAGAGTTAAATAAAGAAATAAATAAACCTATAATAATTCAATTAAATGATTCTGTAGAAGATAATACCAACAAGTTTTTATAATTTTTTATTAAAAATATTTGTAAATAACATAATAATAAACCAATAAACATTAATAAAAAACCACCTAATCAAAAAATTTGTAACAAAATTAATAAAAAAGGTAATTTTTGAAAAGTTAAAAATCATATTAATCTATAATTAAAAATATTATTTGTTACTCTAAATACTCAAAAATGTAAAGGAGCTACACCAATTTTTATAAAAACAATAAAAAATTGTATAAAACCAAAATTTATTAAAAGAAATAATAAACCTAAACTTTCTTGGATAATAAAATAATTAATTAAACTTGAATAACTTTTTACATTTTTATTAATAAAAATAAAAACAACAGTTATTATTAAAAAAATTCTTCATCAAATAATCATATTATTTCTTATAAAAGAAATAAATCTTAATAATAAAACAAACAATATTATAAAAAAAATTATAAACAAGCAGGTTTTAACCTAGAGTAAATTTAGAAGACTTACTTGAAAACTTGTTTATTGGCTTATATCTTTTGCGCTTAAAACAAATGCACTTCTTATGCTATACCAATACGAAATGTGAATCTTCATTTCCAAATTAAAAGTTTGGCACTTTAAAATTTAAGTTAACACTTCTTTTTTTTTTTACTCATTTAAATATAAATAAATTAAACGTGAAAAAATATAACTTTGAATAAAGAAAACAAAACATTCTATTATAATTGCTAATACAGATAATCAAATATATTTTTCACCCATTCTTAATTCTAAACCTTGATAAAGAGCTATTCTAATTAAGTGACCAACTATAATATTAACTGTCAAACGTACTGTTAATGCTAAAGGACGAGAAAATTCTCTTACAATTTCAACTAACAATATTCTAAAAGTTTTTAAAAATCTATCACCATCTTTTCTTATATAAACAGAAAATTTTTCTCTAGAAATAAAAGTTAATAAAGTTCTTATTCAAGCAACAGCTGCATAAACAAAAGTAAACTCAACCATTCCACAAGGACAAAATGAATATGTAAAATAACCACCAAAACAACAAGTTAATAAAACAACAAAAGTAGCAACTGAAATTACAGATCTCAAAGGTAATCTTACAGTATAACTAAAAACACCAACTAAAGAACTAAAAAAGTTTTTTACTAAACAATTCATTATTCTTTCTTTAAAATAAAACAAATATTGTAAAACAAACACAAATATAAAAATATCTAAAAAATATACATTGTTAATTAATAAAAAATTAAAGCATAAAATATTAACAAAATTAAAGAAATAGGTAATAATTTAAATCAAAATAATCTTATTATTATATCATAACGATAACGTGGATAAGACCTTCGAATAAAAATTAATAAACTAAAAATCATAAAAGATATAAAAACAGAAAAATTAAAAAATATGACTGAAGATAAAACTCTAAAAAAAATTAATCTACCATATTCTCTTAAAAATAAAAGAACAAAAGCAACTCTAGCAAATTCAACATTATAACCTCTTACTAATTCTCTTTCTCCTTCAGAAAAATCAAAAGGTGCACGATTTAATTCAGCAATAACTATAATTAAAAATGGAATATAGATAATTAATAAACTTAAACTAAAATTTGAATAAAAACTAAATATACTATTATGAATTACCACACACAAAACATATAAAGAAAAGGCAATTTCATAAGAAATACTTTGTCTTCTAGCACGAATAGCACCAATTATTCCATATTTTGATTTCCTAACAACACCTCTGATTAGTGTTGTATAAACAGAAAAACCAATAAGACATAAAAAAAATAAAATTGAGTATTCAAAACTTAAAAAAGTAAATATATAGGGAAGAGTAAATCATTCTAAATATATTACAATAAAAGAAATTCCTGGCACTAATAAAAAAGAGATCTCAGCTGAATTTAAAGGAGTTAATTGTTCCTTTTTCAATAATTTTACACCATCTATAATAGCTTGTAATAAACCTATAAATCTTACTTTAGTAGGTCCCAAACGATTTTGTCTACTACCTAATAAATGACGCTCATATAATGTAATAAAAGCAATTCTTTGAACAATAAAAATTATTATCAAAATAACTATTAAAAATCTTATAATAATCAAAGATTAAAAATCTTTAGATTTACAATCTAACGTTTTAAATTAAACTAAATCTTTTTTTAAGGAGTAAACCCTTTGATTAACAGTCAATAATTCTTTATTTAAACTAATCCTTAAAAACTACGAGAAATTCTCGCTTTATGTTTTCAAAACACAAATACTAATAGTTTTATTTCTAGATTAAGGTTCCCCTAAATCTACTTTACTACAACTTACTCCCCTTTGGGCAATTGATGGATGATTTGTACCGTCTCTAGATACCCTTCAGAAATATATAAAAAACTTCTTACTATCTTTTACAATTTCAAACAAATTACTAAATTTATTATCCAAAAAATAATTTATTGTAGGTCAGGTTTTACTTTTTCCATAAACCAGGTATATATCTATTTTAATAAAGAAAAATTTTTTCTTATAATCCTTAAGAATAAAATAAACGATCATACATGAGTCTAAAAAATAAGTAGTTAATGAGGGTTCTCAGTTATTACCCAACCTCCAAAGATAATTTAGAAGACCTGCCAATATCTTTTCAGTTTAAATACAACTTTACTCCTGCTATTTTAATTTTTGTCTAATTAGGTACTAATCTAATTTGTTCATCAAAATTTAATATTATAAAAAACAACATTTAAAAATTCTAATTCTACCTAAAACTTTTTAAGTATTAAAAAACTTTTATAATAAAAATCAATTAAAGTTCAAGCTTTAATAAGTCTAGCCGATTATTCTGGAACAAATATTCTACAAACGATAAATTGCCGGGGTAAAATATTATTGCCCACACTGTAAATCATAAATAGATAATACCATTTTAAATCATCTAAAACCATGATCAAATTTAAAATTTTAAGATAAAATAACCTTTTCTTCGAAAAAGAAAAATACTCTTTATACTATTATCTCTACAGAATAAAATTTTTGGTTTTGAAGACCAATAGTTTAAACTTAACTTATATCTGTAAAAAATACATTGATCACTACCATAAAATTTTATATTTCCAACTATTACTACTATACCTAAAATTCTTGAAATAACTGAAAAACACATAAAATAAAAAAATATTATATCTGTTAAACTTAATGATAAACTTAAAAATAATCTTAACATTAAAAATTCTAAAGAAATTAAAATGAAAATAAAACGATGTCATTTAAAAAATAATATAAACAATCTAATAAATATAAAAATAATTAAATTTTTCGTAAAGCACCTGAAAAATTCAAAAAATAACTACTAAAATTTATAAATATTAATAATACTATTATAATAAAAACAAGAAAAAATCAGTAATTATTATAATAAAAGTTAACTAAACTTAAATTTTTATTCAAAAATAAAATTACAGGACTACAAAAAACTATTGTCAAAAAAAAAGATGTTAAAACACCTTTTCTATTAACTAAATTAATTTTTGATAAACTTGAAAAATAAACTAAAATTACAAAAATCCCCCTTAAAAATAATAAACAAATAAAATAAGAGTATCAAATATGATTTCTAAAAGATAAAATAGGTATTCTTGTTAACAAAGAAAAAATTAAAAAAAATCTTCTTTTTATAGGATCTAAATTTATAAAACACAATACACAAAAAATAACAGAAAAAATAAAAAATATTATAAACAAAGAATTTTTAAACCTATTCATTGTAAGTGAATTATTCTATTTAAACTAAAAATTCTCAGTAATTATTCTTAATAACCCAAATATTATATTTTACATAAACTATTTACTGTTAATAATTAATTTATATATAATATTTATAATATATCTAAATATAATTATCGGACAGATTATTTTTTTTTTCCACCCCTCTATGGGGTAAAAAAATAATTTTTTTTATCCAATAATTATATCTATATATATTATAAATATTATATATAAATTATAAATTAATTTATTAATTTATATTTTATATCTAATATTTATTATAATATTTATAATAAATCTAGATATAATTACTGGACAGATTATTTTTTTTTTCCACCCCTCTATGGGGTAAAAAAATAATTTTTTTTATCCAGTAATTATATCTATATTTATTATAAACATTATAATAAATATTAGATATAATTAAATTATATAATAGTATGTCCCATACTATTATATAATAAAATATTAATAGATAAATAATGAGAAGTACCTTCTCATATTTATTTATCAATTAATATAATATGTATTATAGTAATTTTTTTTTAAAAAATTACTATATTACATATTAATATATATATATATATAATAATTAAAAATTATTATATATATATATATATTTATTTATATATATATATATATATATAATAATAATTAAAAATTATTATTATATATATATATATATATATATTTATACATGTGTTACTTCGTAACACATGTAAATATTATAATAATTATTTTCAATAATTATTTATAATATATATATATATATATATATATATATATATATATATATATATATATATATATATATATATATTTTTATTTATATATATAACATGTACTCCTGTAATTAATTTAGAGTTATAGATCTTATGTATGCAAAACATATATTTTTATTAAAATAAAACCCCATTTATAATATCATAAATAAAATTATTACTAAAATAATAACTCTTCTAAAATTTTTACTTTTTATAAAATTTCCCCTAATAATACTAAATAAACCAAAAATTCTAAAACCTTTTGAAATCAAATTATTTAATAAAAGATCAATAAATTTAAAATTTTTTATTTTATAAATTCTATTTTTAGCTAGGTAATCAACCAAAAACTTATAAGTTAACTCTTTAAACAATAATTTAAATCTCAAAAATAAGATAAAAAAAACAAAAACAGTATAAAATAGAGGTACATAAAAATCTAGATATAAAAATAATCTTGGTACATTTATTATATTTATATTTAATCATCATAAAAATATAATAGAGAAAAAAACTAAAAATAAACTTAAAAAATTTATAAAAAATCTTCTTCTATAATGATTTATAACTTTGTTAAACCTTAAAAAAAATCTTTTTCACAAACGGTATCTATACCCAAAAGTTAAATAAACTGATAAAAAAAATATTATCCCAAAAAATATTATATGTCTATTTATAAAAAACATTTCTAAAATAAAATCTTTTCTGACAGCACCTCTGGAAAAAATTAAACCACATAAACAAAACAAAGTAACCATTAATTGTAATTGAATAAAATTTGGTAAATTTCCGTTATTTCTATAATTTCGACCATCTTGTTGACCAAAAGAACAATGAATAATATAACCAACTTGTATAAACAAACAACTTTTGAATAAAGCATGTCTTACCAAATGAATAAAAGAAATAAATCTTAAACCTAAACCTAAAGTTACTATAGAAAAACCCATTTGTGATAGAGTTCTTAAAGCAACAACTTTTTTCAAATCTTCTTCTACTAAAGCTGTAATTCTTGAAAAAAATATAGTAAAAATTCCAATTACTAAACAAACAAATAGAACATTTTTATGTAAAATTAAATAATTAAAATTTATTAGTAAAATTAAACCAGCTGTAACTAATGTTCTTCTATGAACTAAAGAACTAACAGGTGTTGGTGCACTTATAGCTTTTGGTAATCATCTTCTAAAAGGAAATTGAGCACTTTTTGTAAAAGCAGTTAGAACTAGTATAAATACTATAAAATATCTAAAAAATCTAAATCTTATAAAAAAATAACCACTGAATACACAACCTCTAAAAAAAACAAATATAAAATAATCACCAATACGATTAGTTAAAGCTGTATTCATTGCACCACTACAACTATCCCAATTATTATAAAATAATACTAAAAAAAAACTTGAAATACCTAGTAAATCTCACCTTACTAATATAGTAAAAATTCTATTTCTATAATTTAAACTAAACATTCTACCTACAAAAATTAACAAAACAAAATAATAATAATTGAAATTTAATTCACTATTTAAATAATAAGTTCTAAATACTAAAACACTAAAAGTAACAAGTATTAAAATAAAAGAAAATAAAATTCTATTAAAATACATTCTAAATTTTATTGAAAGAAAATCTCATTCTACATAATTTAAACTAATTTTAATAAAAGGAAATGACCAAACTATTAATATAAAAAATATAAATACTAACAAAATCAAAAAAATAGAAATATTAATTTTTAAATAACTCAAATCAATTTACCATACCATCATTCCATATAAAAACCTCCTACAATAAAAGATATTACTATTAAAAATCTAAAAAAAGATCTTATATCAGAAACTATAATTCCTAAAAATATTACAATTTCTAAATCAAAAATTACAAATATTAATATCATAATAAAAAAATGAATTCTAAAAGAATTTTGAATTTTTCCTACACTTACAAAACCACATTCAAAAGCTCTAATTTTATTTTTATTAAAATCTTTGATACTTATCAAGAAATTAATTAAATAAAAAACAACTAATAAAATTCTAGTAAAACCAAATACTATTATTAAAACTAAAATTAAAGATAAATATCTTTTTAAAGTTTAAAACTTTTATATTGTTCCTTTCGTACTAAACACTTTAATTACTAATATTTATCAAGATAAACAATTCTATCTCACGATGAATTAAACTAATATCACGTTTGGTTAATTAACAGAAGAACAGTCTAAAATTACCAAACTTTCTCCTCTCTTGGTTTACCAAAATACAACATCGATGTAAAACTTACCTTACTATAAGAACTAGATTAGGTATGATTTTCTGTTAACTCCGGAGTAATTCTTTATATTATATTTAGTAAAAAATTATTACATAAAATTCTACCCTAGAAAACTTATCTTTAAATATTATTATTTAAAAATAATAGAATTTCCGAAGACTTATCTTTGTATAAATATATTTGTTTTTTCTTAAACAAATATTAAATTCAAAATAAAATAAAAATATAACTAAACAATAACTCCATTCATACTGGAACTCATTAAAAGCACAAATTATTTTGCTACCTTAATGTCCTCACGCTAAGACTGCCATTTAAAATTCATAGGGCAGAAGCCAGTTTTATTTAAAAACCTAAGTCTTTAAAAAACATTTGATTAAGAAGTCAAGTTCTTTAATTAAATTTATTTATTTTATGTTTATTTATTAAATTTACTTATTTTAAGATTATAAATTTAATAAAAATTTATTAAATTTTATATTTTTAACTATAACAAAAAATTGAAAAAGTTGTAAAACTTAAAATTTAAACACTACAAATTTTATTTTTCAATATATTTATTAATATTATATAATTTTCTAATATAACTAAAAATACAGATATAACAAAAGTCGACATATCAACACTAAAAATACTATTTTTTATTATGAAACAATAAAATTATATATTTTTCTACCTTTTGTTTCTATTTTTCATAAATAATGAAATTTTCCTTAAATAGTATGCAATACTAACATTTTTATAATTTTAATTTAAAGCTCTAAATTCTTTTACACCACAAGTAAAAATTTTTTATAAACTAAAAAGCTTTTTTTTTTTATTCTAAAGTACCAAAACATCAATTTTTAAAATTTTCTATCAAAGTAACTTCTAAAGCAATTGGTATAAATCTGTGATTAGCACCACAAATTTCTGAACATTGACCATAAAAAACACCGATTACAGGAAATCTATAAGATAAAGTTCTTAAAACACCTCTTATAGCATCCAATTTAATAGATATTCTTGATAAACTTCAAGCATGAATAACATCAGCTGAAGTAATACAAAAACGAATATTAGTATCACAAGGAACAACACAACGATTATCAACTTCTAATAAACGAGGTTCACCTATATTTAATTGATCCAAAGATTTTATATAAGAATCAAATTCTAAACCTGGAATATCTCTAAATTCATATCTTCAGTATCATTGATGACCTGTAACTTTTACTGTTAAATTTCTATCTAAATTTATTAAACCATAATAATACAATAAACTTAATGAAGGTACTATTTGTATTAATAAAATAATAGTAGGAAATACTCTACATAATAACTCACCAAATTGATATTCAATCTTTTTTCTTTTAAAATAAAATTGTCTAAAAATTAAGTAAACAAATAATATAATAACAAAAACTAAAACACCAAATAATAAACTACAATCAAAATTATGAAATCAATCTATATAACTAGCAAATAACCTATTTGAAAATATTAAATTATAACCTTGAAAAAAATTATATATTAATCCTTTAAACCCTTTGATTGGAAGTCAAAAATACTAAAATTATACTAAAGAATCATCATTCTTTTTTTTTTTTAAAAAAAAATAATATTTAAAATTCTATTATTTTTTTTATAAAAAAAAATAATATTATTTTAAACATTATATAAAAAAAAGTAAGAGAGAAGGTTCTCTCTTACTAATACTTTTCTTTATAAAAATTTAACCTATTTATTGACAATAAATTATACTATATTATACTAAATTTTTTAATAAGAGAAACCACCTTCAGGGTATGAACCTAATAGACTTTTTATCCTATCTTATTAGAACTTTGTTACCTTTTAATTTGCAATTAAAAATACTAAATATACTAAAAATTCTTTTTTTTTAAGATTTTAAAACACTTGAACTAAAATAAATTTCTGATTGATAACTATGACCAAAAACATATCCTCTTATTCTATACTCTGGTCTTCTATTAACATAATTATCATTTAATACTAAACGATAACTAAAAAAAGATTCCA
>CALSFV010000645.1:0-14167 GCA_943737045.1 Parapristionchus giblindavisi
GGAACCGATCGGGCCCAAATTGTGCATAGGTGTAGTATGGGGTGGCATGAGATCACAGACGGAGTTAGGGTTCGTCATATCCGCTGCTTCGCTAAATAACGTAAGTTCGACATAATGGCATCAAAATTTCAAAGTTTACGGATTCGTTCGATATGTGTGTGCGACGATGGGTAATAATAAGCAGGTAAATTACACCAAGTCTCATCCCGGTCCAAAACCGTGAGGCCCAGAAAAAATAAAAAAAACCAATAAAAAAATTTTGTTTTATTTTTCCTACAAATGCCTCTCGGTGGCTGACTTTTTTTATTTCTTTAATTTGACGAGTATTCATTAATGTAACTCATATATGAAAATGAACTAAAACAAATGGATGAAACGTTGCCTTCTTCCCGAAAAAACACAACTAATTCGCCTTTTTTTATCGGGAACTGACTTTATTTATGGTGTACCCTACCGTAATCCAAATGCTGAAATTAAAAATTCGGCAATCATTGTTTTATTTAGCATTCGATTAAGATATTATGTTTTTGAGTTTCTTTTATCATTAGTTTGTTGTCTGAATGTCTAAGGAGTAAAATGACACTATTATTCGGAAAAAATATCCTCCCACTTTCAAATATTCTCAATAATAATAATAATAACAATTCTTATCCTTTCTTTCTTTCTTTCTTTCTTTCTTTCTTTCTATATTTCCATCACAACAAATGAACAGTAGAGGAGATATGCAATTAATATACATAGGTTGATGGAGGTCCGTCGCGTTATCAGCGAATCGGTTTTTTTTTTGAAAATTTTGCAGGGAAATCATATCTTTCATTCAATCTTTCAATCTTTCAGCATATTAATATAATATGCTATTATAAATTAATATATTAATATATTATAGCATAGAATCTTTCAGCGTATTAAATGCAAGGGGGGGGGCAGAACAGGGGGAATCAAGCAGAGCAAGAAGGAACTCCGATGAGGAAGAGGAGGATATGGGGGAATGGGAGGACCATTGCTCTTTTGATGACGAAGCAGAAGATGTGGAGTACACCTATCACCGATTCATTCGGAAACATTTAGCTATTCTGTTCGATGTTTCTAAATAATACTGTAAATATGCAGTATTATTTATAAACACCGAACAGAGTACCTAAATTTTTCTGGATGAATCGGTGATATGCCGATGTTTCTCCAATTATTGTTGTCCGTAAAAAATATGCTTGTGTAATTGCCTTGCTACTGGCTGCTAAACAGAGAAATAACTATCGATCGTCCTCCCTTCCTTCCTCGCTCTCTCTGATCTACGAACTATCTCACTTGTGCTCTCTCTATCTAAACATAGAAATACACTGTAGCTGTGGCTGGCTATTCTCGTACCAAATAAACAAGTGTATTTTACACGGTCAATACCTACGATTCTCCTCCCCCATCCCTCTCACATATAATAATTTTGATGATTTTTTATTCCACGCAATTCATTTGTACTCGAACATTTTATATTTGATGTAACACCCTAGTGGTGTACGATAAACAAATAAATAAATAAATCTTTTTTTTCTTTCGAATAATAGTGTCATTTTACTCCTCAGACATTCAGACAAAAAAAACTAATGATAAAATAAACTCAAAAACATAATATCTTAATCGAATGCTAAATAAAACAATGATTGCCGAATTTTTAATTTCAGCATTTGGATTACGGTAGGGTACACCATAAATAAAGTCAGTTCCCGATAAAAAAGGCGAATTAGTTGTGTTTTTTCGGGAAGAAGGCAACGTTTCATCCATTTGTTTTAGTTCATTTTCATATATGAGTTACATTAATGAATACTCGTCAAATTAAAGAAATAAAAAAAGTCAGCCACCGAGAGGCATTTGTAGGAAAAATAAAACAAAATTTTTTTATTGGTTTTTTTTATTTTTTCTGGGCCTCACGGTTTTGGACCGGGATGAGACTTGGTGTAATTTACCTGCTTATTATTACCCATCGTCGCACACACATATCGAACGAATCCGTAAACTTTGAAATTTTGATGCCATTATGTCGAACTTACGTTATTTAGCGAAGCAGCGGATATGACGAACCCTAACTCCGTCTGTGATCTCATGCCACCCCATACTACACCTATGCACAATTTGGGCCCGATCGGTTCCTATCACTTTTTGGCCAAGTGCCAAGCCATAAGCAAAATATGTTCATTGAGTCAGATAGTCTCTCTTAGGACCTTACCAATGTAATATTTATGCTTTTGTTCAGTGAGTGTAAACCAATTAATATGTATGTCTTTTCATATTTTACTTGAATTTAATCATATCATAATTATTCTTCGGTTTATTTGATATGAAGTAACGTTTTCTTTATATAGTCTATCACTCTAGAATAATGATATTTGTAAAAAAAGTTCAGTGATTAGTAGTCAGCGCTTGTAATAACTGCAGTGTCGATGCATGTTTGCACTTTCTATATAAATATTTTAACCTTTATTTCAAAAATTCGCGCCACCAATGAATTATGAGCTCGGATTACGGTATTTCAGGGCATCTATATTTTTTAATAGAAATATGTTTGTTGGATTCAGGGAGATGTGATTCATAGTTCATCCCAGCCAATTTAATCATCGGGAATCCATTCTTTAATGACTCGTTAAAAATAGTGGAAAGCCGAAATCGGCGACTTTCCACCCGTTAAAAAAGTACCCGGAAAGTAGAAAATGGAAACACGAAATTTGAATTCGCGCGCGCGCAAAGAGGTGCGAGAATTCAAATTCCGACTTTCCGACTGTGAATTTCCACGGATTGCATTTTTTTAGCGAGTAGGAAGTTGAATTTCCAATCTTACTGCTAAAAATCAATGAGGGAACTTTTTTAACGGGTGGAAAGTCGCCGATTTCGGTTTTCCACTATTTTTTAACGAGCCATAACATCGTTATTAAATAATTGAAATATACAGAATAATATGAATTGAAGGGTTTAACAAAGTATTATTTAATACTATCCTTTTTCAAGTGAATGGTTGAAGAATTCAATTGGAATGAATTTACAATTTTATTATTATGTTATACGTATTTCCTTCGAAATGAAATGTAAACGATGATATTTGATAGTTGTGAGAAAATTTATAATTTATATTGTTTTCTCATTTCAATGTCTTCTTTATATTTTTCCCTTTAGTTCATTCATTAGCTTATGATCAATTCCATCTCTCATCTTTTTTTTTGAAAATAAATATCGTCTCGTTCGAACAAATTACAATGTTTTCATGTCAACTAGAGATAGATATTCTTATTAGCATAACTATGCATTACCCAATTTTATGCATTTCAGTCCTAAATCCTAAATTCGGAAAAAATTCCTAAAAAACTTTCTTTGTGAAATTGCTCCCATTCGCATAAGTTTATAATTCCTTGATTTATTCTGATGAATGGTGAAAGAAGTGAATACGATTAAATAATGAATATCTCTATATCCAATATTTTCTTTTTTTATTATTTATGCTTTTTGGATTGAAAAATGATAAGAGGTCATCAACTTCTTTTCTCAATATTCCATAGTATTCATTGTTATGATAGATAATAAACTTAATAGATAAAATGATATGATAAGGAATAAAAATGGAGTTGATCACATCAATGATAATATAATCAACCGGAAATATTTATTACTTATAATGACTGACTCACTGACTCGCACATCCTTGCACAATTCAATTGAATATCATCGATTGATTTTATCTTGTGGGATTTTTTTAAAGCCCAGGTAGAGTTTCTACATTACAGTTGTCTTTCTATTCTAGCATTCGTCTATCACGCTTCCTTGGCGCAGTCGGCAGCGCGTCAGTCTCATAATCTGAAGGTCGTGAGTTCGAGCCTCACAGGGAGCAAGCGTTTTTGCAAATTTTTGATCAATAGTTTTATTTCCCCCCTTGGCAGTTTCCAATGTTAAAAAATTTCTTCTCTTCCAAAACAAACTTATCAATTCGAAGGAACTTATATGGTAAAATGATTTATAGAATTTTTTGGAATAATTTTTTCGAAAATATAAAAAAAAGAAATAATATCGTAGATAAATTGATTATTATATATAATACTGTTTTTACTGTCACTTTGCTTCTTTTAATCTTTCATTCATTCTATCATAGATACAGTACTGTACGATTGAGTTTTGTTTCATTGCTCCTAAAACATAATTAAAAGGCAAATCACACAAATAGATGGGTAGACATAGAATTTTTATTTTCTTTATTTTGGATGCACATTGCTAATTTTATCTCAAATATTCATTTGTTCATTGTTTCTCGAGTTATCAATGTCTTTGAAATTTTGAGATTCAAAAGCTCATCCTTACATTTCAAAGATACTTCACACTGACACTAACGACTACGATTTTTAGATTCGAAAAATATGTATTCGTAGCGGAAATACATAAATGATGCGCGCACCAATCCACAAAATCGATCGTTGTGATTCTACGAAATCATTGAGATTATAGTCTTGAAATGATAAGAAGATGACTATATTCATTTGAATTCCATTCTTCTTATCTACGCCCTTTTACTCTTCTGACGCCTCCCTCTCCCCTCCTCTCTCTCTCCCTCCTCTCACTTTCCTCTCTCTCCCTCTCTCTGTTTATCCCTCTCTCTCCAATATCTCCATCAACCTTTTCTTCTCCTCCTTCTTCTTTTCATTCTACGTGTAATTCTTACTGAAGCCTGTCGAAAGAGAACTCGTGTTTAGAAGAAGAATAAGAAGAAGAAGCTTCAGGTGCTTTTGCCCTCGTACTCTCGCCCCTCTCCCTCTCACTTCCCCTCTTCTTCTACCTCTTCCTTTATCTTCTTTCTATCCCGTCCTCTCTCTCATCTTCTCCCCTTTCCTCCCCTTCATCTCCTCCTGTTCCCAATCATCTTCTCTTCCTCTCTCAATTCATCTGTTCATACATCAATTGTTCATATACTATGATATAGTATGATTATAGTCCTCTATCTCCTTTCTCCTTCCTTCATTCAATTGAATAGAAGAAGATGGAATTAGGAAGACTTTCTTCTCAAATATCATCCACAACAAAGAGAACACATTCTCCCTTCTCCATCTCTCCCTCTCCTTCTCCATCTCTCCCTCTCTCCATCTCCTCTTCTCCCTCTCCCTCTCCTCTCTTCCACTATCCCCTTCTTTGTAATTGTTCATTTCATTGTACTTCAGTATCCCTTTTGTATTAGACTGACGTCATTGGTTAGTGACATCATTCTATCTCAATTCTAACCACATTATCTCTCCCTCCCTCCCTCTGTCTCCATGATATTTCGATCCTTCGTTCCTTCATTTTCATTTCTTTATTCTAATATATCTTCGTTCCTCTCATATATCTATTCGACTCTTTATTCTTATTTCCCATGAGAAGAAGAAAGTCATGGAGGAGAAAGAGGGAGAGGGAGACGAGGGGGGGGGTATAGGGTGAGAGCTCAGGCAGCTCGCTTTGCAAAATTGAGCAATTTCAATAAAAATTGAGCAATTTCAACAGTAACCATGGCTACATGTTGCTCAAAAATCAAGAAAAAAAGATGGAGAGGGAGAGCGTTCCGAAGGTAGAGGGATGTTATCTATATTCAATTTCATCATTATTTCACAATATTGACATTGACTTGAAGTCTTCTCTATATTTTCATTTATTAATGAGTTTTTTTCTTTTTCCCATGAGGGAACTTGGTTACTATATGTACATTAAATAGATCGACACATGTAAAATAAGTTGTATTTATTGATTATTTTTATTTTATTAATTAAATTATGAATAAGAAAAGTTCACAATATATAAACCAATCAATAGTATTCTCTTCTTTCTAATTCAACTCTTCTCTTCCCCCTTTCTATCTCTCATTCGGTGTCTGGAAGGGAAGGGGTGATGGCTGGCTTCACTCTCTCCCTCTTCTTCTCGTCTTCCTTCTCCCTCTCCCTCTCCCTCTCCCTCTCCCTCTACCTCTCCCTCTCCCTCTCCTTCTCCCTCTCCCTCTCCCTCTCCTTCTCCCTCTCCCTCTCCTTCTCCCTCTCCCTCTCCCTCTACCTCTACCTCTCCCTCTCCTTCTCCCTCTCCCTCTCCCTCTCCTTCTCCCTCTCCCTCTCCCTCTCCTTCTCCCTCTCCCTCTCCTCTCTCCCTCTCCCTCTCCCTCTCCCTCTACCTCTCCCTCTCCTTCTCCCTCTCCCTCTCCCTCTCCCTCTCCCTCTCCCTCTCCTCTCCCTCTCCCTCTCCCTCTCCTTCTCCCTCTCCCTCTCCTTCTCCCTCTCCCCTCTCCCTCTACCTCTCCCTCTCCTTCTCCCTCTCCCTCTCCCTCTCCTTCTCCCTCTCCCTCTCCTTCTCCCTCTCCCTCTCCCTCTCCCTCTCCCTCTACCTCTCCCTCTCCTTCTCCCTCTCCCTCTCCCTCTCCTTCTCCCTCTCCCTCTCCTTCTCCCTCTCCCTCTCCTTCTCCCTCTCCCTCTCCCTCTCCCTCTCCCTCTCCCTCTCCCTCTACCTCTCCCTCTCCTTCTCCCTCTCCCTCTCCCTCTCCCTCTCCTTCTCCCTCTCCCTCTCCTTCTCCTTCTCCCTCTCCCTCTCCCTCTCCCTCTCCTCTACCTCTCCCTCTCCTTCTCCCTCTCCCTCTCCCTCTCCTTCTCCCTCTCCCTCTCCCTCTCCTTCTCCCTCTCCCTCTCCTTCTCCCTCTCCCTCTCCCTCTCCCTCTCCCTCTCCCTCTCCCTCTCCCTCTACCTCTCCCTCTCCTTCTCCCTCTCCCTCTCCCTCTCCCTCTCCTTCTCCCTCTCCCTCTCCTTCTCCTTCTCCCTCTCCCTCTCCCTCTCCTTCTCCCTCTCCCTCTCCTTCTCCCTCTCCCTCTCCCTCTCCCTCTCCCTCTCCCTCTCCCTCTACCTCTCCCTCTCCTTCTCCCTCTCCCTCTCCCTCTCCCTCTCCTTCTCCCTCTCCCTCTCCTTCTCCTTCTCCCTCTCCCTCTCCCTCTCCCTCTACCTCTACCTCTCCCTCTCCTTCTCCCTCTCCCTCTCCCTCTCCCTCTCCCTCTCCCTCTCCCTCTCCCTCTACCTCTCCCTCTCCTTCTCCCTCTCCCTCTCCCTCTCCCTCTCCTTCTCCCTCTCCCTCTCCTTCTCCTTCTCCCTCTCCCTCTCCCTCTCCCTCTACCTCTACCTCTCCCTCTCCTTCTCCCTCTCCCTCTCCCTCTCCTTCTCCCTCTCCCTCTCCTTCTCCTTCTCCCTCTCCCTCTCCCTCTTCACTCTCATTCTCCGCCCTATTTCTATCCATTCCACTACACTTCTTCTTCTTCTTCTTCTTCTTCATTGACTTCCTTATTCATTCTATTCATTAAGTCTTCATCATCTTCATTTGTCTTCTTCAATATCTTCTTCATCTATAATTCTCTTCATAGTTCATTCATAATCAGATGAGCATTGGTTCCGACGATTCAGACTGCTTAAGGTACCAACCTTTTCACTTTATTTATTTATTTATTTAAATAGATTTTTGTCATATCATAGTATCGTAATAGAAAGCATATGTAGTACTTATCATATATAATATATATTGATTGAAATGTGAATAACGAATTGAGAATAAAAAGAATTGATATGTAGGAATAGTAAATGAATCAATATTGTATTCCTCTCTCTCTCTTCCATTCTCCTCTATCATTTCATTCAATATGATTCATTTCTCATTCCACCTGCGTATTTCTGAAAGAGTCAAATGTGAATTGAAGATGAGAAGAGAAAGCATGGGGAAGAAACAGAATCGACGGGAGAGAGAGGGAGAGAGGAACAAGAGAGGGAAGTGGATGGAAGAGGGAGAAGGAGAGGGAGAGGGAGGAGTACTTTGCCTTTCATCTTCATCTCAATTGGATCAATAATCATTGTATCCAATTTCATATCCTCTTTCTCTTCTTTCTAATCGATGAATTGAATGAGATATAAACGAAGAACTACATGGAGATGAATAGGGAATGGGGAGAGGAAATGGAGATGGAAGGGAAGAGAGAGGAGGAGAGGGAGAAGGAGAGAGAAAGAGAGAGGAGAGAGAAGCCTCGTATGGTATTAGGTTGGTCTGAAATTCTCTTTTTTTATATGTTAATCCAACACTTATATTATTTCTTGACTATATTACATGGGTAGAAAGACTATGACCATTAACCACACTCCTTTCACTGATATAAACCTTTGTTTCTATCCACATATGAGAGACCATTACTACAGATAAGAGTTAGATACTTTATGTCAACTTCAATGGATACAAAAGTGGTATTCTCGATAATAGAATAGCATAGTTCAGTATGTATGTACTATCCCATCTCCATTAAATACCTTCTTCTTCGACTCACGATCGCTCACTTATGGAATTGAGATGTTAGACGTTAAGATCTTCATCGTATGGTAAATAGTAGATGTATTATGAGTGTCTACGTCAATGGATGAAGATATCATGATAGATGAAGAAGGAGAGGGAGAGAGAAAAGGAGAGGGAGAGGGAGAGATGATGATAGATGTCAGGTGGAACAGTCAGAAGATATCAAAGAGTTGTTGTTTAGTTTCTCCCCCTCCCTCTCCTTCTCCCTCTATATCTCTATCAGAAGTGACTTCTGTTCGTTCTCTTAGTGAATCTACCACGTGAGATTGAATAAGAGAATAGATATGGTGAATGAATATCTCTTCTCTTTCTATACTCAATCTAATCATTCATATCACTTTATTCATTATTATTTATCATACCTTCCACTGACCCTTCTTTGTCTTATCAGAATAATCTTATGAGTGGTGATAGTCTGATCATGGAACTACAAAGGGAGAGGGAGAGGGAGAATGGAAAAGGAGAGGGAGAGAAGAAAGGGAGAGGGAGAGAAGGAGTACTATGGTTTCTTTCTCTAGACGACGTTAAGCCTATATTTATCTCTTGTCTCCTTTTAGCCTTCTATCCTCTTCTCTTTCTCGTTTGGTTTCACGCAGAGTGGCAAAACAAAAAGATGAATGAGAAGGAGAGAAAATGAAACTGAAGAAAGATAAAGATAATATAAGAATGAATATAAATATGAATCTATTATTATTTATTCCTTGAAAATAGAGATAATTTCTTAGTCAATGTTAATGATTGATCATTTGTATAGGAATCGTCAAGGTGGTCTTCATTCCATTCTTGGTGAATATTGTAGAGGACAGCACGCACAACATTGACTAGTTGACGAGGTATAATGAATGATATCATATGATATGATGTACTTACTGATAACATAAGATTTGTAAGTAGATGATAAGAGATAAGATAATATCTACTTTCAATCTAACCTTACTCTCTTATTGATAGAACTGAGAATTAAATGAAAAAGAAGAGTACGAGAGCGATATTTTATGATCTATTCCCAGGCATAATATTATATTTATTTTCTTTAAATGTATAATGAAACGACCATCTAATGATTTTAAAAAAATCTTAAATATTGTTAAAATGAGAATTTATAGGTGAGACTTCGTCTTCTCTTGGATAATCTTCATCTCAGTCCTCCTTGATTACTCTTATATATCTTTTATATCTTTCTTTATCATTATCTTCCATATAATATCTACATTCCATTCATATTCTTCTATCAATCAAATATAAGGTATGACAATCTAATGATGGATATGTTAGAAAAATAGATTGAATATGTAAGCAATGATATAACAATAATGGAACGAATAGATTCAATTTGGATCAATATTACTATCGATTATCTTTAATTTCATATATTGATTAATTGTATTCAGAATGGGAACATCAGGCACAGGTACACGTAGACCAGGAGGATCTCCTACTTCATCTACTACTTATTTCAAGGTATAGAATAGATTATAGAATAATGGAATTGAGAATACTCAGTAGTTTATATGAATGGAAGTGTCGAACTAGATACGTTATATTTCGTTTCTCTTTTGGTTATTTCTTATATTTGTTTACTCATTCCAATCTCCATGATGATGAAGAAATAAGAAAATAAGTAAAAGAAGTAGAATGTTTTCCTATTCTCTCATCTATTTTCATGAACGAATGAAATAGACCGTAATGAATAATATTCATTATTATTATTATTATTCATTTTCAGCCAGAACATAGTGAGATTAATTATGGACAAATGAGATTTCTTATTACTGATCGACCTTCTGATAAAACAATCACTAACTTCATTCAGGTATTCACATAATCAATAGTATTTCTTTCTATTCATACCATATCGTATATTATATGTACAATTCCATTCCTTTTCTTATTCATTTAGTAGATAAATATCATTTAGAATGTATAGAGTGAGAGATAGATTTATTAGTTACATTGAGAGATATATCAAGTAATTTTAGTAGAAATATAAATTATTCAGTGCGAAAAGATGTTTTATTGAACTCTCTTTTTATCTCGAAACATTAAACGATGTACAACTCTAGATGTATTCATCATTGAATCAATATATTCTCTTACGTATCATATATGCTCATATCTATCTCTATCTGAATCCTTTAACGATTAGTAAATGATCATAGAACGGATAAGTCTTCATTCATCGTCACGAGTTTGATTTATAGACGAATGAATACTTACAATGCATATATTTTCATTACAAAGATATAAAATTCTTTCTCTCTACTGTAACTATCAGCATAATCGTCTATCTACCGTATCCCATTAACTCCTTTTTCCGTTCAGGAATTAGATCGTCACAATGCATGTGCAGTGGTTCGTGTATGTGAACCATCATATGAGATAGCTCCATTGAAGAAGAATGGAATAGATGTATTAGATTGGCAATTCAATGATGGAAGTCCACCACCACCTGAGGTTATTATTTATACTATCGACCAAATATAATTTCTTACGTGCTTAAAATGGCATACTCTATTCTTGTATATCTTTGAAATAATGGCACGACTGGAATTTCTGACACAAGGTCGGATGAGAATGAGAACCAATGTTGTATATTCATTAGTTCTTGTCTCTTATATACAAATAGTTCTCATCTAGTCTGTTCTCATTCTACGGTTCTCATCCGATCTACTGCTCAATTTCCTATTTCTGATACACTAATCATTTCATTCATTATAATATATTCATATTATAGGTTATTCGTAAATGGTTAAATCTTCTAAAAGCTTCATTTCGTGAACATCCTGATAAATGTATTGCTGTCCATTGTGTTGCTGGATTAGGAAGGTAATATATTACATATATTTAGTACTAGTTAATTAGGAATTGAAATCATTATCTTTAATACTAATTCGTCACTTTATTTATTTTAACTGCGAAATTTATCGCATCAAATGAATATAGAAACAAGAAATTCAAATCTTTTGATTCTTTTCGATTACAGAGCTCCAGTTCTAGTAGCAATAGCATTATTAGAAGCAGGAATGAAATATGAAGATGCAGTTGATTTGATTCGAACTCGAAGAAGAGGAGCATTGAATACTAAACAATTAGCATTTCTTGAGAAATATAAACCATCTGGACAATTGAGAAAACTTAGATATCAAGGTATATCTTTACAAAGTTTTTTTAAACAAAAAAAACAAATAACAAAATATGTTTTTAATAGCGAAGTCTTATCCTTATTTTCACATTCATCACGTAGTCATAGTAATATTTAATAAATATTTAATAATAATAATAATAATAATAATAATAATAATAATAATAATATAATATATTTCTAGTGAATGGAAAAGGGAAGGCATGTTGTATCATGTGAATGATATCATTTCATTATGAATATATAGAATATTAACCTCATTCATTATCATAATCATATATATTCTAGTCTATTTTCTCTTTTTCTTTCTTATTCTTCATTCATTCAATTGTCGCTTTATCCCGGTTATAAGAATCATCATAATTCTTATTCTTCATTTTTTATTATTAATATTAATTCCTTTATGTGTTGTAAACCAATCTCTCCCTGTTCATTTCTCTTATAAATTGTGATTTCATTCATTCATCACAAAGAGTCACTAAGACTCTTCTTTCTCTTTCTCTTTCTTTTATTATTCAACGATAAATCTTTCCATCTAAAATGGACTAAATTACAATAATACATTAATGAAATTGATCTCATCATAAAGAATATTTATATTGCTTAAATATTTCACGGAATTTACTGATACATTTTTAATTCATACAATGACTAAGTCCCCACTACCTCAATTCCTCCCACTCTAATATTCCTCATATACACCAAACTCGTCTCACATTCGCCGCGTGCTCTCTCCTGGTTATATAAGAGGGTCTCAAATCCTACCACTCGTTCATTCCAAATGAACATATACTAAAATTGGAACAATACAGAGAAGATTAGCATGGCCCCTGCGCAAGGATGACACGCAAATTCGTGAAGCGTTCCAAATTTTTTAAATATTTTCCCCTAATTTTAGTTTTCTCTATCATTTTACTAGCTTACATATTAAATTCATATTTATATTTCCCAAACATAGATAGAATGATGATTACAGTAGATGCGGTTGGCTCCTACGATATATTTGATGTGGGTTTAAAATCTTGGAAAAGTAGATGGAAAAGTAAAAAAGTAGTGTTAATTTCCTAACTGGAAAAGTAGTTGTAAAAGTAGCTGGAGTCGTAGTTGACGAACTCTTACAACGAAAACCCCTGATTTATCGCTTTGGATTACGGTATTTCTAAACGTGGCCATTTTGCAAGTCACCGGTTTTGTTTTTTTCGTTTTCATGAAATTTTCATGGCTTAAATGTTTACATTTTATAAATTTAACCGTTACTCGAGCTTACAAACTACTCTATGTATCGCCCACAACATTTCTGCTGCCACGTTTACATTTATGATTGCTAACATTCGTTTTTTTCGCGAATACTTCTATCAGATCAACTCTGTTTCTTTACAGGCGTTTCCCCCTCGAACTTATCGATAATCCCGCTGATTATCGATCTCTCGCCTTGTGTTCGTCGTCGCAAGTGAGGATTGACTTATGATCGGTTAGTTTCACTTATGTTCTCGCTCACTTTCCATTCTAGTTTATATTTATCGATCAAGCACATGAGAAACTTGCTTATTGTTGTACCTTGTTATCACTTCACTTTCGCCGATAACTATCAATAATTAGTATTACATTCATAAAATGTTAATTTATCAAGTATTTTCTCCAGGAAACGGCTCCAACGGCTCTTGCTTCGTTGCTGTTTCGCGTAAATCCCCAAGCGATACGTCATCTTCACTCAGATAAGACTTACCTACTTTAAACCTGCATTATAATGAATGGATTGAGGCTTGTGGATAAATTATTGCAGGTTTTTCGGGCTGCAAACGGTCGGTGGTGCCGTAGTTTCCTGCTTGATCTTTTTGCTGCTGTTACAACAGGTGTGAATCCTTGGTTTTATAATTTCTCCAAATATTTCATGCAATTACTTCTCTATATATTAACGTGTGATGCTAGTCAAATCGTAAACTATGATACTGTGGATTGATTACTCTGGTCTATTCGGATATTTTACTATATCTATCTTTCGTGTAATTTGTTAACCTATCTCTCGTGCAATATCCACTAATGAAATTGATACTGTGGTGATATTTGTACAATATTTCTTATTCATATTCCTCTTTATGTAAAAGATTTCCTTTTCAGGATATCCTTCATCGCTGAACCACACATGCGCAACATCTAACTGCAGGTAAATCACTATCTATCTACTTCCTTCTAATAAATTAAATTAAACTAATCTAGTGCTCTTGCAGACTTGCCGACCCGATTCGTTAGTAGTTAGCGTAATCGCCAAACGTTGATCTGTTTTTGTTTTTATGTCGATCGGAAATATAAAGATGCTCTGTTTATTGTTCACATTATGATTCCAATACTTTATCACTTAATAACTCATGAACACAGAGATAATAATAAAATGAAAGAGCGATGGCCGTGACCACGATGAGATGAAGAAGTAAATTAGACATCTTAAAGATACATTGGAGGAAAAATTATACGAGTTGAAAATTAAAACTTGAATTTTCTCCAATATTTTTCTTGGAAACATGGAAACGAGAAGGATAGCTAGTGATTTACCTGCAGTTAGATGTTGCGCATGTGTGGTTCAGCGATGAAGGATATCCTGAAAAGGAAATCTTTTACATAAAGAGGAATATGAATAAGAAATATTGTACAAATATCACCACAGTATCAATT
>CALSFV010000646.1:0-13984 GCA_943737045.1 Parapristionchus giblindavisi
CTCACCTTTTCCTCTCTCTTTCTCCATCTCTCAATGCCCAGAGCAAAATGGATCGATAAAGATAGAAAACGATGAAAAGAAGAGATAGAGAAAGAGTGGAGAGATGTTTAAACATACATAAAACATATTCAAACTTTGGTTCAATAATCATTCATTTTCTTTCTAATTCGAACTGATATCTAAACGATTTAAATGGGAAGTTTATTTTAGTGTGACCACCTTTCTTACTTCCTCCCTCCTTCTCTCCATCCGCATCTCCCTCTCCTTCTTCTCCTTCTCCCTCTCCCTCTCCCTCTCCCTCTCCTTCTTCTCCTTCTCCCTCTTACTTTTCCTCTCCCTTCATCTTTCAATTCTCTTCTCAATATCTTTCATTTCACTCTCACAGTACTAATTATTTACGAATCGCTTCGAATCATTCCATATCTCTCTTCTTCTTCTCCTTTCTCCTTCAACTACTACTATTCTCAGTATTCTCGCTTCTTCTCTTTATTCTCCATTATATTTCTTTCAGTTTCATCTACTCCATTCATTCTTTTCTGGCTCAAGCCATAAGCTTTAGTGTATGTATTAATAACATATCAGTTAGTTATGTGGTGTTAAAATCTTGGAAAATTAGTGTTAATTTTGTGATTGTAAAAGTAATTGGAAAAGTAGCATAGCTAATTAACTTTTACAATAAGAACCCTTTACGCGATTGTTGGATTACTACTTTTCCAACTACTTTTACATTCACAAAATTAACACTACTTTTCACTTTTCCATCTACTTTTCCAATATTTTAACATCACATTAGTTAACTTATTCTCTGTTCAAAAGTTACGAAAAGAAAAAAAACATGCAATGGGACTTCACCACTATTTTTGCACACTCTTATATTTTCCATTTCATTTCATTTCTTTTGATGACTGATGAAGATTACATTGACTCCCCAGTTTCTCTACTCAGATATCATTCTTTCAATAATCACCTTCTTCTTTATCCAATCTCCTCACTTGTGTATTCTTTCCACACCTTTTGCTTCTATATCTTCCTCTTTTCTCTTTTTCTTCATTATCTCTTCTCTCTTAATTCCTCATATATATATCATGTAACATATATATCACGCGTGTCGCGTAAGAATCGAATAAACGGTGGCACATTGAAAAAATCGAAAATGAGCAGAGGTCATTTTTTGGTAGTCCATATGGTCCCTAATGCTGTGTTCAGAACTTGGAAAATGCAAGAAAATGCGGAAAATGCTGTTCAAAAGTTCAGGTGGAAAATGCTCGAAAATGCTCGATTTTGGATCGAAAAAGACGGTTTTATACACTTTAAAAGCGTTGAGCCTCGTTGTTTCATGGAAAACAGCGAACTTAGGTCATTTATAAAGTATGCTGCTGAAATAAATATCGTATGATCCTTTTTTGAGCACTTTAAGCCGAAAATCAACGAAAATGCTGCGAAAAATCAACCTAGCGAGTCCATATTTAAAAATATCACTTATCATCAATAAAATGCGTCCATAACACTGTTTGCTACCAATAAACGTTGATATTAAACAAAAAAAAACCATTAAAATTTGCTTAAAATCCTCGAAAATGAGCATTTTCAGAGCATTTTCCGGCTGAACTTCTGAACAGCATTTTCCGCATTTTCGTGCATTTTCCAAGTTCTGAACACTGCATAAGACGGCTACACGAGCTTTTTTGTATATCTTCATTTTCGGCGTCGAGAGACGCCGTCAAACTTTTTTGACGCCGAAATTGGCCAAATTTGGAGCTCTGTAGCTCTTCGGAGAGTGGCTTTGGTATCGAGTCATCAACAGAAGAATTTACTGGAATCACCAGGAGAATACATCTGCATTATTGGCCGATCGCTATTTTTATTAGTTTTTTTGTAAATCGATTTTATTGATTTATGCAAAACACATATCGAAGCCAAAGGTTTTCAATAGCTCAATCGATAGAACTCGACGCCAGCTTTTCAATGGTATGCTGAACGTTTTTGTGTGTGGTTGCGCTCGAAAGATATGAGCATTTCAAGATTCCTTAGGGACCATATGGACTACCAAAAAATGAAATAATATGTGGGGTCAGAAAATGTGCCAACGACCCCCTAATTTCATTCGATTCTTACGCGACACGCGTGATATATTTGTATGATAGCCTCTCATTTCTCTTCTTCTTTCTATTATTCTCACATATTTCTCCATAGAGATGCATTATGTGAATAATCCATTCAATCTCCACACACAATTCTTATCTCACTACTATACTCAATTCAATCGATAATAACCTCGACGCGAATCTCTCACGTGACATTTGAGTTATCTTAATTGATGTGCAGGTACGTCGAATCGAATCGTCGTCATTGGCCAAAAAAGGTCGGGAAGTAGTGAGTGTGAGGAAAGGGAATGTACTGCTAAGAGAATCAATCCCGGTAAGTACTTCAATGTAGTATAAAATAAATCAAAATCAAATAATAATGATAAAATTGAAGAAAAAACGATCGAAAATATGAGCAAAAAACTGTTGAAGTAACATCAATTTTTAAATAAATAAACATAAATCTTTGATATTTTTTTAATTCAGCGATAGCACGAAAATGGTCAGAATTTTATTGTTAAAGACAAAAGAATTATGGAATAGTTTATTAATTGCCTGATATGTCTTGAAAGGACTACAGCATTTCTCCTGTTTCTCAATTAGTTCATTCTTCTTTCACTTTCATCTTCTTCTTTCTTCTTCTTCTTTCATCTTCTTCTTTCTTCTTCTACGAAGGCATCGTTAATTATCCTCTCTCTCCGTACTCAATATAGAGAAGACGACTCGAACTAGTACTTACTAGACATTATAAATAGATGAATTGGAATCATTCACATATACCGTAGTTAATCTACTCTTTTGATCCCTTAAATCTCCAACCATAGAGACAAATACATTCGTAAGAATTTCCTACCAATAATTATTATTATGACATGACTTATATATGAAAGATTTGGAGTAAATATTTTCGCAGTACTTCGCTAAGTCCATCGGAAAATTATAATTATTGTAAATATAATATTTCAATGCTCTCCTGTATGAAAATTGAGTGAATTAGTTGGTCTAACCCATACCCACTTATATCATATGATCAAAAGTAGCGAAAATGAAATAAGAAAAGGTATGAGAAAAGGTGAAAAAGGGTTGGAAAAAGTGTAGATTTTTTTCTTTTTTTTTCTATTCACTCCTTTCCTTTTCCTATATTTTAACAAAGTATAATGATGTAATATTGGAATAATCATTCATTAAGTATCATCTTCATTATTCTTTCTTCTTCTTCTATGAATCATTTCATTGAACTTTTCCTATTTCATTTTATTCCAACTTTTACAATATTTCTTCCTTCTTCTTCTTCTTCTCATTACCTTCTTTTCCCTTCTTCTCATATTCTTTTTTTTTAAATTTCTTTCATTCCATTTTTTTCATTTCCATCTCATGAATTTTCTTCAAATTACGTTTAATCAATGTTCTGAGAAAATAAGTTAAAATAGTGTGTGTTCAAAAGTCGGACAGCTCTCTTTCCGATTATTTTCGTTTAAAAAAAATTAAACATGAATTAGTTATTTGAACGTCTTTCAATACATTCATTAATGAATTAATATCATTGATCAATCACTTCCAATTCTACCTTATTCATTCTTATTCTTCTTCTCAACAAATCCAATTCGGACCTTCCCATAGACTCTAGATATCTACATGTAATACACTATATATTCATCCTTCATCTCCATCTATTATATTTCGTTCTGATTTGTACCCTTTTCAACGAATATTTTCTCGCTAAAACATCAACTTGTCGTAGACTCCAGAGAGAGAAAGGACGGAGATGAAGCGTGAGAGAAGAGAAGAGGAAGATAGAGAGAGGAGGTTGCATTATGAGAGAGGATATGAAAAGAGAGGGAAAGGAAGAGAGGAGGGAGAATAAAGAATTAGTAGGTACGGCCGTGATGCGTCTGTCGGACTGTGTCTGCAAGACGGGAATAGTATATGAAATGAAGATGATGAAGAAAATGAAATAAGAAGAAGAAGATGAAAGAATAATCCTAAAGTCGGTCTATGCATCAAACATTATGCTCATCTTCCCTCCTTCTTCTTCATATCATTCATTTCCCACTACAGTATACTAGGGTTGGTCAAATTACTACCAGTAAAAGGTTACAAATTTATTCGAAATTCAATTCATTGTTCAAAAAATCTAAATGAATTTCTGCGGTCATGGTAGTCTTCATTTTAACTCATATAAAAATTTAATCAACTCTACAGTATACCTTTGTATCTTTCGTTACAAGACATCGGTATAAGTAATAATGTTAGAGTTGTAATCATATATTCATGTTTACTCTCAATAGATACGATAACCAGGTGCTATTTCGTATCCAATTATAACCATAAGAATTGCGTTTACTCAACTCATTTGTCCAAATCAATACATTTTCAATGTCTCTATACAAATATTCTATTATACAATATGGATATTGTATATATTCATTGTGACTCCGCCCACAATTGAATACTTGGTCTTTTTATGGAAACCATATATTTCAATCTGGATTCCTCACTTACTCTCTCATTCTCTATTCCTTCCTACTCCTAAATCTTCCTTATATCATCATGCCCTATCCTTCAATAGAAGACGAAGGTATTGTGAATTGGCCAAATCATCCTCTACTTTCTTATCTTTCCTTTTCAATCTCAGATTACGGTAATTCTCATGCCTGGTTTATCTCATTTTAGATTATTCTTATTAAATAATATTATATTTATAAGGATATGATCCAATTAGAGAAAATAAAAATATAATAACATGTAGCTTTATGTAGCTAATTATTGAGGCTAGACCTTTTTATGTGTCTTCCTACAGAATTTTCAATCGAATTGTCTTCCTTCACCTTTCCTCGTATAATGGGAGTTTCGTTCCATTGTATCTTTGTAAAGAATAAAATATTATTATACTCTCCAGAATGCAAAAGCGAAAAACAATTTTCATCATTTGATTGCACAATTGCGCCGAGCTACATCACGTACATTTGTAACGATGTAAAGATGTGCGCCGGAAAAATAAATCTAGACTCATTTGCGCCAGTTTGAGTTTCCTAATTTACTATGCGCCGGAAGCAAATCCATCGATACGAACTACATTAGCACTAGCAATAGGAAATATTCTTAATATAATCTGAATCAATATCTTAAATGCGCATACAATTTCATTTCGTTTAGGATACTTTATTGATCTTTGATCTTCTTTAAAAACATCTAGCATCGGAAAGATCCGGCAATGTAAGGTAAACTATTCTGCTTCTGTATCGAAAATCATATACTCCTCAATTTTCATCATGATTGCACTTACATCACGTTGTAACGATGTAAAGATGTAAAATAAATCTAGACTCTTTTGAGTTTCCTAATTTACTATATCCATCGATACGCCCGCAGGAAATATTCTTAATATAATCTGAATCAAATCTTAAATGCGCATACAATTTCATTTCGTTTAGGATACTTTATTGATCTTTGATCTTCAACATCTAGCACTCCTCTGCTTCTGTATCCATATACTCCTCATTTAGGTATGGTCGTTAGCAACGGAACTATGAACGCAACTTCAACTAAGTTTAGTGACAATTACGATGTAAAGGAAGAACTTGGAAAGTGAGTCGATATATCCTATTCTGATTTTTGATCGTTGATATTTAATCTTTGATCTTTGAAGGGGAGCCTTCTCAGTTGTACGCAGATGTGTATTGAAATCGAATGGACTCGAATTCGCTGCTAAAATCATCAACACAAAGAAGCTTTCTACAAGAGGTTTGATCTTTGATCTTTAATCTTCTCTGATCTTGATCTTTTTTCAGACTTCCAAAAACTCGAGCGAGAGGCCCGAATCTGTCGAAAGCTTCAACATGCCAACATCGGTTAGTTTATTAGCAGAGATATAAGGAGAGAGTGAAGAAGTAAATATATTTAATTGTTTCAGTTCGTCTTCATGATTCAATTCAAGAGGAATCATTTCATTATCTCGTATTTGATCTGTTAGTTTATCTTTTCTTCCATGTATTCCATCTTGATTACCTTTATAAGTTGTTCAACAAACGAATTGTTATTAATGTGCAACTATATTACCCCTTACATAACAAACAATATGTTTTCCTGGTGTATCGATCGACAAAAACTTAATATGACAATTTTGAATTTTCTTATAAATCTGATTTAGCGTAACTGGTGGTGAGCTCTTCGAGGATATTGTCGCTCGTGAATTCTATTCAGAAGCTGATGCTAGGTACGTTTGAGTATCATTTCATTATCATTCTCTATTCTATCTCTTCTATCATATCTTTGAATATAACTCTTTATCCCCCTCATCCTACCTTATCCCCTTCCCCTTCCCTTCCCCTTCTTTCGCTCGCTCCTTCCCAACACCTAACTTCACCTTCTAGTTTCTGTATCGCACAAGTTCTCGACGGCGTTCGATACTGTCATCAGTACAACATCGTACATAGGGACTTGAAGGTATAGTGTAGTGCGTGCGGTGTGAGATGCGACGGATGAGAAATGTCGTCGACGATACTACACGTCTTCATTTAGCGTGCATCGGACTGTGTGTGTTTTGATAACTGATATGCGCCTGAATAGTAATCTGGAGTGTGTTGAGTGGTGTAGGATAGTATACGGTAGTGCACTATGGGGAATAGATGATGATGTAGTTATGAATAACTCTTTCTCTCTCTCCTTCCTCTCTCTCTCTCTCTCTCTCATACTTTCTACTCATTATCTACCATATCTTTAATCTCTTCTATCTTCTTATTCTCTCTCTCGTCATCTTTTGTCGTCCTCTTTCAGTCACTGCATACAACAAATCCTGGAGAGTATCGCGTACTGTCATGCTAACTGCATAGTTCATCGTGATCTCAAGGTGAGAAACGTCGACTTCGATTCACGCACCCACACAACACCTTCCACACCATCATGACTGCACGACAGATACAAAGAATTATGCACGAAATATTATAGATAGAGTCTAGTAATACTACGGAATGGTGTGATAAACGTTTACCTGTAATAGATTACACTAAACTGATCGTTGATCTTTTCCAGCCAGAGAATCTTCTTCTTGCTTCAAAAGCTAAAGGAGCAGCTGTTAAACTAGCCGACTTTGGTCTGGCAATTGAGGTAAATTTGATCTTAACTTCTTAATGGAATAAAGTGAAAAGAGACAATTTCAAAATTTCAATCGACAGCACATCTCAAAACCCCTACATTCACACGTTCAAGAAATCAAATTATTTTTAAGCGAAAAAAAACCTTTTTAGACAGTTTAGGTCGTGTGGGTCTATGGTGGACCCTATTGTTCACTTTATTCCATTTTGATTGTAGTATTTTGTTGTTTGGATAGGTGTTTTAAAGTACAAATTATGTGCTCCTTAATTGACTTATCAGCAGGTCTCGGCTGATGTTGAAGCATGGTTTGGATTTGCTGGAACTCCAGGATATCTCTCTCCTGAAGTACTTAAGAAAGATCCATATGGAAAACCTGTAGACATCTGGGCATGTGGTGAGTGGTGTAGTTTATGAATATACTTGAGGTGACCTTTTTTTAACATATAAACATTTTAGGTGTGATTCTGTATATTCTTCTTGTTGGTTATCCACCATTCTGGGATGAGGATCAACATAGACTCTATGCACAGATCAAAGCTGGAGCATATGATGTGAGCATTCGTTTTTTTTTACTAACTTTACTAATTCCCGGATATACGACAGTTTTCGGATAAAATCTATACAAAGTAGTTGAAAAACCTGATTAATCCCTAGGGGATAGATGTTTTATTTTATATCATTGACGTCGACGAATTATTAGAACATTTGCCATGGAAGCTTCTTATGAAATCATAATTATAGTGTAAGCAATCTTGAGACAGAGTTTCTTGCGTCGATAATTCTCTATATATAATTGAACAGACTGATAAAACCACTCCAATCTGATGTAGATGTAGAGCAATTATAATATCACGAGCTGCTGACCACGGTTGTGCGGAAAATATACTGCGGGAAAAAATTAGGAAATCTTTTTTCCGGAAAAAAATACTTCGGTAAAACCAAAAACTATTTCTGATCGGAAAATTTTCCACACAACCCTGTCGCTTGCGCAAAGAGACCGAGTCGAGCAAAAAATATTTAAAAAATCGCAATTACAGTATCCTTCACCCGAATGGGATACGGTAACACCAGAGGCAAAGAGTCTGATAGACTCAATGTTAACAGTGAATCCAAAGAAGAGAATCACAGCAGATCAAGCACTCCGTGTCCCATGGATTTGTGTATGTATTATCATTATATGAAGAGTTTAAGAAAAACTACAAAATATAAGAAAAAATAGGAAACAATCAAATTATTTGTTGATGGTATGATAAAAACAACGAAATAGCTGAACATGCTTGCACACTGCTATATAAATGTATTTTAATTCATTTACTCTTTTGAATACTAATTTCTTGAGCTTTCAACGTCATATTTATAAAAAGAATGATTTAATCTAAATGAACTGGATTCAGAACCGTGACCGTGTTGCATCGGCAATGCATAGACAGGATACTGTAGATTGTTTGAAGAAGTTCAATGCACGTCGTAAGCTTAAGGTATCATATCGTTTCAATCCCTTTTATTCCATTTGTATATTCTACTACCCTCTTGTTATTATCCTATGTATTCGCTCCTTCATATCATTCTATCCCCATTCCATTCATTCCCCTACTACCTCTGTCCATCTTTCCGCTTCAGTAGTTTCAGATATCATGGTGCTGATATATCCGTTCTTTAGTTTACAGTTCAATCTTCTTCTTCTCTTCTTCAGTATCCCTTATGTTGGGTCATATTGTACTCATGTGCATCACAATTAGTGCACTACATAAGCTGTTATTTTCTTTTTTTCTTTTCTACTTATTTTTCATCCTCTTACTCCTCCTCCTCTTTCTCTATCTGTGCTCATAGTTATCATTCATCATCTATCGTAACCTCAGATCCGTAACTTGAACTCCGTCAAATAGTAGTCTTGAGTACGGTAGTGATTGATGGATACGGTGGATATCTGTAGCACGTGGCCTGTAGCCTATAAGCATGTGCATGTTGTTATATATTCCCCCCCCCCCCCCGCCCCCTCCCTTCTACAATATCTTCTCTATCTTTCTCTATCTACCATAGTTTGTGGTTGTGATAATATTCCTCTAGAATATAGTCCTATTGCATCTCTCAATTAATCAAATCCCTTCTTTCTACCATGTCCCATCCTCCTCCTACTCTCTTTGCCTTCGTCTCTCTATCCATACAAAGTCATCATTACCAATGTCTCATCCGTCTTTTCCCTCGAACCGTCAAATGGTCAGTGAGTGTGTCGCTTCCCATTTGACGGTTCCCGGTCTTCCCTTCTTCTTCTCTCTATTCTCTCTGTATCTTTATTGACACAGGCAGCGATATCTGCCGTAGCAATGGTTGCTCGAATGTCGGGAGCTCTTCGTGCATCTGATTCCACTGGATCGTTTGCCTCATCAAATGGTGGTGATGGTGTTGAACCATCTACATCAACAGGGACATCATCTGGAGATCTTCAAACATCATCAACAACTAACAATGATGAGGTAGCACATGTGTCATTGTGTGCTGTGTGTGAATGCTTACTGTGTCATTTAAGCCCCGCCCCTTATCATTAGACGATTACTGTAGTTATTGCACATTTTACACATAAATATACACACATAAGCATAAATGACTATGAACCCGATTCCGCTTCATAGAGATTTCCTTGTCTCTTCAATCACATGTAGATTGCTTCTCATGCATATCCTCGGTTGTGCATGGTGTGCCACTGAGTGCGTTGCGTGCGTCATATCCGAACGACGTATACTCGTCGGCCTCTGTACTCACTACATTATTAGACTTACTGTGAAAGGTCGGCCGTGGTCGGTGCACGCACCGCACAACAACCGCACCTCCACCACTGGTAGATCTGACCAAATGCTCGATATATATGTTAGATGTCTGTCTGTCCGTCCATTTCTGTTTAACTGTCCGTCCGTCTAATCATCATTCTACTCCTTCTATATATATGTAACAATTAAATATTTTTCTAACAACTATATTCATTTATGAGTATATTCAATCTTCTCTATTTCTCTTCTTCTTCTTCTTTTAATCTTCTCCTAGTTCTTTTAAATGTATTTGAAGTGATCATTTATAATGTTTTCTATCTTTCATTCTCTATTATATCTTCTTCACAACAACAAACTAACGCTTCTTTTTTTTAATAATTCATTCAAAATCACATACTTTCTCTAGTTACTCTTGTAGTTTGTTACATCTTGACATATTCTTCTATTTTTCTTCGAACGGCGGAATCGGGACCTTTTAGCATTTCGCTCAAGTTGTATCTACAAACACAATACTAGTCCATTTCTAAATACTGTCACTAGATCTTTACGGCACAAAAACATTCGCACATGGTGTAGGGTTGTCCGAAATAGATGAGCAGAACTTTCATAGTTTTCTGTTGTTTCTCAAAAGTCGAAGGCGCACCACGAGTGAGTTAGAACACAAGAATAGATACCGTAATCATACTACGCTTCACTACACCACATGAGTGCGCCTACGACTGTCCATGTTTACTACTACATACTAGTACTAGTACTACTTTCGATAAGCGGTCAACAATCTTTCTACTTCTTTCACTCACGAGAATCGCTTCGACACACAGTAGACCGTAACCGGGAAATAGTCCATTGATTGATCAATTTACGGTTACGGTCGCATGTTTCACTATTTGTGGGCGGGGCTTGTTTGATTGAAAACAATTTAGTTACTGAGAGATAATGATGATTCATTATAGGGAGCAATCTTGACTACGATGATCGCTACTCGAAATCTATCGAGTAAGTTCACCACTGGAGTAATTGTTGATGCTGCTACTGGAATAGGTGAGGAGAGGAGGATTACGGTAGTTCCTCAGACTGCGGTATCGATTGGTTGTGGTAAAAATACCGTAACCATTTGATACAGTATTCGGGGACTGAAGGGGAAGCAGTGGGAACCAGAGAAAAAGTATGAGATAAGGGTGGATTACGTGTGATCAATCGATAATTGACAAATTCTTGAACTAAAGTCAGATATCGATTGACCCAGCGAGATTCTTTGCCAATCAATAATCACCCGCACTCTCTTTCCCTCATGCATCACTTACTCACAATGTCACTCTAACAATCAATATATTGATTGATTTGATTCGACTAATCTCGCTTGGGCAATCACTGACGCTACCCTTTTATTGATCGATTTATTGTCTTTTTCACTTCACCACTGCTTCTTTTCGTCCGTTCAAATGTTTTTCGAGACTCCAAATGTTTTATACATTAAAATGTCTCGAGAATCATTCCTTCGCTTCCTCTTTTCACTGTGTTCACAGTAGCGAAAGTACCACCAATTAACCGTACTTTTCGTTATTTAAAAACTATTTATTTATTTAACATTATAAGATTTCTATATATCTGTGTTTGGCTTAAATAACACCACTGAAATCCGGAAATCAGATTTGGTTGTTGGTAAAGGGAAAAGATTCTGATTGAATTAGGGTTGAGTCAGAGAAATGTCGAGAGCAGAAAATGAGGTGTATCTCTACGGACTCTTCTATTTCATGGATATGGATGATTTGACGGATTTGATTTATGGCTTCAGTATAGTCTTCATCAATATTCTATTGATTCTTTACTAGTTACTTCTTCATATAAACTACTCTAACAGAAGGATGCGAGATATTGGGAGTTCCTAGCTATGCTCTTTCTCTCTCCACCCTCCTCCCTCTCCATCCCTCTCTCTCCCTCTCCTCCCTCTCCATCCCTCTCTCTCCCTCTCCTCCCTCTCCATCCCTCTCTCTCCACCCTCCTCCCTCTCCATCCCTCTCTCTCCCTCTCCTCCCTCTCCATCCCTCTCTCTCCCTCTCCTCCCTCTCCATCCCTCTCTCTCCACCCTCCTCCCTCTCCATCCCTCTCTCTCCCTCTCCTCCCTCTCCATCCCTCTCTCTCCCTCTCCTCCCTCTCCATCCCTCTCTCTCCACCCTCCTCCCTCTCCATCCCTCTCTCTCCCTCTCCTCCCTCTCCATCCCTCTCTCTCCCTCTCCTCCCTCTCCTTCCCTCAATCCACCTCTCTCCCTCTCCCTCTCCCTTTCTGCCTCCCATCTACTCCAACCCTCTCTCTATTTCTCTCTCGGAATGATCTCAAGTCGTTGTAATTTCTCTCTTCCATCCCTCCATTCACTATTTGGCGCAATCACAGCAACGAAATTTTCATATTTGTTACGTGCTATTTTACACACTACAACTCTTATTGTACTTTCTATTATTTCTCTCAAAATTTAAAAAAAAAACATTTACAATTTCTTGAATAACGTTCAATTGCGTAAATAGCTTCGTTATCTCTACGAATCATTACAATATATGAAGGGACTAATTGGGATAGAAGTCTCTAACAAGGGAAGCACAACTGAAAACGTGTTAGATCCCGAAAGCGACTCACATGGTTGGTCAGGGCTGAGGGGGAGATGGCCATACGTGATTTCAGAAGGTGCTCATCGGACCTACTAATCGATGTTTTCGATCGATGTTTTTTCGGCACATTTTTCGCTAAAATTTACACGGTAGAGCGCTTGGATACCCTATGAGTGGCAAGGTATAGAGAGCATCTGCCTCGAAGGCTCAATCGGGAGCGCATCTGACTATCACCCCAATACCCACTGGTACTATTCCCGCCGCGGTCAAAATTTTTTTGCAAATTTTCACAAACTCCCACAACTTTATTTTCATTGTTTTATCGTCATTTATGAGCTCTTACGTGAGAATGGAAGATGATGAAAGAAGAGAAAATTTTTAATGTTAACATTTTGTGCAAAAAAAATACTGAAAAATATGCATTAATAATTTTGATCTCCAGTAAAAATCGATGATATTCACCTATCGTATATCGCTACACCACACCACAAGTTAACAAGTTAACGCAAACTGACTTTTTCCAAACAGGTGAAAAAAATTGTTGTTTCCTTGTTCATTGGGTAACTCAACAAGACATTTTTTTAAAGCCCAAAGACCAATACAAAAAATTTGAATTGAAATCAATCAAAATAAATCAAAATTGTTTGCTAAAAAATTGTCAAAAGATTGTTTGCATTTTTTTGCTATACAAAATGCCAACAAAGTTATTTTTCTTCTTTCAATATTTTCAATTAATATTTTAAAGCACAAAAATATCACATAACAATGAAAATAAAGTTATGGGAGTTTGCAAAAATTTGCAAAAAAATTTTGACCGCGGCGGGAATAGTACCAGTGGGTATTGGGGTGATAGTGAGATGCGCTCCCGATTGAGCCTTCGAGGCAGATGCTCTCTATACCTTGCCACTCATAGGGTATCCAAGCGCTCTACCGTGTAAATTTTAGCGAAAAATGTGCCGAAAAAACATCGATCGAAAACATCGATTAGTAGGTCCGATGAGCACCTTCTGAAATCACGTATGGCCATATCCCCCTCAGCCCTGACCAACCATGTGAGTCGCTTTCGGGATCTAACACGTTTTCAGTTGTGCTTCCCTTGTAAGGGTTTGGTACCCAATTATATCATATTCTTGTACGAGACAACAAAGGCAAAACTTTCCCTTATTTCATTCCATTTTTGCTTTTGTTTCTATACAGTTTTAGTCATCAAAATAACATTTTCCAGAAATTGGAATTCCTCGTCGAAATTCTAAACAGTAGTCAGGGTTTCCTATCGATTTCGCTAATCGCCTTTTCGTCTTGGTCTTTTTACATGAGAGACATAAAACATCTGGATGTAGTTATAGTCGGCCCAATCTCCACGTGAATAATATCCAAAGATTAGATCGACATTTTGGAATCAATGAAATGAATCGATAATATTTTATTATTTTTGCT
>CALSFV010000647.1:0-13913 GCA_943737045.1 Parapristionchus giblindavisi
TATTAGCCAAAATTTTAGTAATAGCCAACATATTAGCCAACATATTAGCAATAGCCAACATATTAGCCAACATTTTAGCAATAGGCAACATATTGGCAATAGCCAACATATTAGCCAACATATTAGCAATAGCCAACATATTAGCCAACATATTAGCAATAGCCAACATATTAGCCAACATTTTAGTAATAGCCAACATATTAGCCAACATATTAGCAATAGCCAACATATTAGCAATAGCCAACATATTAGCCAACATATTAGCAATAGCCAACATATTAGCCAACATATTAGCAATAGCCAACATATTAGCCAACATTTTAGTAATAGCCAACATATTAGCAATAGCCAACATATTAGCCAACATTTTAGCAATAGGCAACATATTGGCAATAGCCAACATATTAGCCAACATATTAGCAATAGCCAACATATTAGCCAACATATTAGCAATAGCCAACATATTAGCCAACATTTTAGCAATAGGCAACATATTGGCAATAGCCAACATATTAGCCAACATATTAGCAATAGCCAACATATTAGCCAACATATTAGCAATAGCCAACATATTAGCCAACATTATAGTAATAGCCAACATATTAGCCAACATTTTAGCAATAGGCAACATATTAGCCAACATTTTAGTAATAGCCAACATATTAGCCAACATATTAGCAATAGCCAACATATTAGCCTACATATTAGCAATAGCCAACATTTTAGTAATAGCCAACATATTAGCCAACATATTAGCAATAGCCAACATATTAGCCAACATATTAGCAATAGCCAACATATTAGCCAACATTTTAGTAATAGCCAACATATTAGCCAACATTTTAGCAATAGGCAACATATTGGCAATAGCCAACATATTAGCAATAGCCAACATATTAGCCAACATTTTAGTAATAGCCAACATATTAGCCAACATATTAGCAATAGCCAACATATTGGCAATAGCCAACATATTAGCCAACATATTAGCAATAGCCAACATATTAGCCAACATATTAGCAATAGCCAACATATTAGCCAACATTTTAGCAATAGGCAACATATTGGCAATAGCCAACATATTAGCCAACATATTAGCAATAGCCAACATATTAGCCAACATATTAGCAATAGCCAACATATTAGCCAACATTTTAGTAATAGCCAACATATTAGCCAACATATTAGCAATAGCCAACATATTGGCAATAGCCAACATATTAGCCAACATATTAGCAATAGCCAACATATTAGCCAACATTTTAGCAATAGGCAACATATTGGCAATAGCCAACATATTAGCCAACATATTAGCAATAGCCAACATATTAGCCAACATATTAGCAATAGCCAACATATTAGCCAACATTTTAGTAATAGCCAACATATTAGCCAACATATTAGCAATAGCCAACATATTAGCCAACATTTTAGCAATAGGCAACATATTGGCAATAGCCAACATATTAGCCAACATATTAGCAATAGCCCACATATTAGCCAACATATTAGCAATAGCCAACATATTAGCCAACATTTTAGTAATAGCCAACATATTAGCCAACATATTAGCAATAGCCAACATATTAGCCAACATGTTAGCAATAGCCAACATTTTAGTAATAGCCAACATATTAGCCAACATATTAGCAATAGCCAACATATTAGCCAACATATTAGCAATAGCCAACATATTAGCCAACATTTTAGTAATAGCCAACATATTAGCCAACATTTTAGCAATAGGCAACATATTGGCAATAGCCAACATATTAGCAATAGCCAACATATTAGCCAACATTTTAGTAATAGCCAACATATTAGCCAACATATTAGCAATAGCCAACATATTGGCAATAGCCAACATATTAGCCAACATATTAGCAATAGCCAACATATTAGCCAACATATTAGCAATAGCCAACATATTAGCCAACATTTTAGCAATAGGCAACATATTGGCAATAGCCAACATATTAGCCAACATATTAGCAATAGCCAACATATTAGCCAACATATTAGCAATAGCCAACATATTAGCCAACATTTTAGTAATAGCCAACATATTAGCCAACATATTAGCAATAGCCAACATATTAGCCAACATTTTAGCAATAGGCAACATATTGGCAATAGCCAACATATTAGCCAACATATTAGCAATAGCCCACATATTAGCCAACATATTAGCAATAGCCAACATATTAGCCAACATTTTAGTAATAGCCAACATATTAGCCAACATATTAGCAATAGCCAACATATTAGCCAACATGTTAGCAATAGCCAACATATTAGCAATAGCCAACATATTAGCCAACATATTAGCAATAGCCAACATATTAGCCAACATATTAGCAATAGCCAACATATTAGCCAACATTTTAGCAATAGGCAACATATTGGCAATAGCCAACATATTAGCCAACATATTAGCAATAGCCAACATATTAGCCAACATATTAGCAATAGCCAACATATTAGCCAAAATTTTAGTAATAGCCAACATATTAGCCAACATATTAGCAATAGCCAACATATTAGCCAACATTTTAGCAATAGGCAACATATTGGCAATAGCCAACATATTAGCCAACATATTAGCAATAGCCAACATATTAGCCAACATATTAGCAATAGCCAACATATTAGCCAACATTTTAGTAATAGCCAACATATTAGCCAACATATTAGCAATAGCCAACATATTAGCAATAGCCAACATATTAGCCAACATATTAGCAATAGCCAACATATTAGCCAACATATTAGCAATAGCCAACATATTAGCCAACATTTTAGTAATAGCCAACATATTAGCAATAGCCAACATATTAGCCAACATTTTAGCAATAGGCAACATATTGGCAATAGCCAACATATTAGCCAACATATTAGCAATAGCCAACATATTAGCCAACATATTAGCAATAGCCAACATATTAGCCAACATTTTAGCAATAGGCAACATATTGGCAATAGCCAACATATTAGCCAACATATTAGCAATAGCCAACATATTAGCCAACATATTAGCAATAGCCAACATATTAGCCAACATTATAGTAATAGCCAACATATTAGCCAACATTTTAGCAATAGGCAACATATTAGCCAACATTTTAGTAATAGCCAACATATTAGCCAACATATTAGCAATAGCCAACATATTAGCCTACATATTAGCAATAGCCAACATATTAGCAATAGCCAACATATTAGCCAACATATTAGCAATAGCCAACATATTAGCCAACATATTAGCAATAGCCAACATATTAGCCAACATTTTAGCAATAGGCAACATATTGGCAATAGCCAACATATTAGCCAACATATTAGCAATAGCCAACATATTAGCCAACATATTAGCAATAGCCAACATATTAGCCAACATTTTAGTAATAGCCAACATATTAGCCAACATATTAGCAATAGCCAACATATTAGCCAACATATTAGCAATAGCCAACATATTAGCCAACATTTTAGCAATAGGCAACATATTGGCAATAGCCAACATATTAGCCAACATATTAGCAATAGCCAACATATTAGCCAACATATTAGCAATAGCCAACATATTAGCCAACATTTTAGTAATAGCCAACATATTAGCCAACATATTAGCAATAGCCAACATATTAGCCAACATTTTAGCAATAGACAGCATATTGGCAATAGCCAACATATTAGCCAACATATTAGCAATAGCCAACATATTAGCCAACATATTAGCAATAGCCAACATATTAGCCAACATATTAGCAATAGCCAACATATTAGCCAACATTTTAGTAATAGCCAACATATTAGCCAACATATTAGCAATAGCCAACATATTAGCCAACATATTAGCAATAGCCAACATATTAGCAATAGCCAACATATTAGCCAACATATTAGCAATAGCCAACATATTAGCCAACATATTAGCAATAGCCAACATATTAGCCAACATTTTAGCAATAGGCAACATATTGGCAATAGCCAACATATTAGCCAACATATTAGCAATAGCCAACATATTAGCCAACATATTAGCAATAGCCAACATATTAGCCAACATTTTAGTAATAGCCAACATATTAGCCAACATATTAGCAATAGCCAACATATTAGCCAACATTTTAGCAATAGGCAACATATTGGCAATAGCCAACATATTAGCCAACATATTAGCAATAGCCAACATATTAGCCAACATATTAGCAATAGCCAACATATTAGCCAACATTTTAGTAATAGCCAACATATTAGCCAACATATTAGCAATAGCCAACATATTGGCAATAGCCAACATATTAGCCAACATATTAGCAATAGCCAACATATTAGCCAACATATTAGCAATAGCCAACATATTAGCCAACATTTTAGCAATAGGCAACATATTGGCAATAGCCAACATATTAGCCAACATATTAGCAATAGCCAACATATTAGCCAACATATTAGCAATAGCCAACATATTAGCCAACATTTTAGTAATAGGCAACATATTGGCAATAGCCAACATATTAGCCAACATATTAGCAATAGCCAACATATTAGCCAACATATTAGCAATAGCCAACATATTAGCCAACATTTTAGCAATAGACAGCATATTGGCAATAGCCAACATATTAGCCAACATATTAGCAATAGCCAACATATTAGCCAACATATTAGCAATAGCCAACATATTAGCCAACATATTAGCAATAGCCAACATATTAGCCAACATTTTAGTAATAGCCAACATATTAGCCAACATATTAGCAATAGCCAACATATTAGCCAACATATTAGCAATAGCCAACATATTAGCAATAGCCAACATATTAGCCAACATATTAGCAATAGCCAACATATTAGCCAACATATTAGCAATAGCCAACATATTAGCCAACATTTTAGCAATAGGCAACATATTGGCAATAGCCAACATATTAGCCAACATATTAGCAATAGCCAACATATTAGCCAACATATTAGCAATAGCCAACATATTAGCCAACATTTTAGTAATAGCCAACATATTAGCCAACATATTAGCAATAGCCAACATATTAGCCAACATTTTAGCAATAGGCAACATATTGGCAATAGCCAACATATTAGCCAACATATTAGCAATAGCCAACATATTAGCCAACATATTAGCAATAGCCAACATATTAGCCAACATTTTAGTAATAGCCAACATATTAGCCAACATATTAGCAATAGCCAACATATTGGCAATAGCCAACATATTAGCCAACATATTAGCAATAGCCAACATATTAGCCAACATATTAGCAATAGCCAACATATTAGCCAACATTTTAGCAATAGGCAACATATTGGCAATAGCCAACATATTAGCCAACATATTAGCAATAGCCCACATATTAGCCAACATATTAGCAATAGCCAACATATTAGCCAACATTTTAGTAATAGCCAACATATTAGCCAACATATTAGCAATAGCCAACATATTAGCCAACATGTTAGCAATAGCCAACATTTTAGTAATAGCCAACATATTAGCCAACATATTAGCAATAGCCAACATATTAGCCAACATATTAGCAATAGCCAACATATTAGCCAACATTTTAGTAATAGCCAACATATTAGCCAACATTTTAGCAATAGGCAACATATTGGCAATAGCCAACATATTAGCAATAGCCAACATATTAGCCAACATTTTAGTAATAGCCAACATATTAGCCAACATATTAGCAATAGCCAACATATTGGCAATAGCCAACATATTAGCCAACATATTAGCAATAGCCAACATATTAGCCAACATATTAGCAATAGCCAACATATTAGCCAACATTTTAGCAATAGGCAACATATTGGCAATAGCCAACATATTAGCCAACATATTAGCAATAGCCAACATATTTGCCAACATATTAGCAATAGCCAACATATTAGCCAACATTTTAGTAATAGCCAACATATTAGCCAACATATTAGCAATAGCCAACATATTAGCCAACATTTTAGCAATAGGCAACATATTGGCAATAGCCAACATATTAGCCAACATATTAGCAATAGCCCACATATTAGCCAACATATTAGCAATAGCCAACATATTAGCCAACATTTTAGTAATAGCCAACATATTAGCCAACATATTAGCAATAGCCAACATATTAGCCAACATGTTAGCAATAGCCAACATATTAGCAATAGCCAACATATTAGCCAACATATTAGCAATAGCCAACATATTAGCCAACATATTAGCAATAGCCAACATATTAGCCAACATTTTAGCAATAGGCAACATATTGGCAATAGCCAACATATTAGCCAACATATTAGCAATAGCCAACATATTAGCCAACATATTAGCAATAGCCAACATATTAGCCAAAATTTTAGTAATAGCCAACATATTAGCCAACATATTAGCAATAGCCAACATATTAGCCAACATTTTAGCAATAGGCAACATATTGGCAATAGCCAACATATTAGCCAACATATTAGCAATAGCCAACATATTAGCCAACATATTAGCAATAGCCAACATATTAGCCAACATTTTAGTAATAGCCAACATATTAGCCAACATATTAGCAATAGCCAACATATTAGCAATAGCCAACATATTAGCCAACATATTAGCAATAGCCAACATATTAGCCAACATATTAGCAATAGCCAACATATTAGCCAACATTTTAGTAATAGCCAACATATTAGCAATAGCCAACATATTAGCCAACATTTTAGCAATAGGCAACATATTGGCAATAGCCAACATATTAGCCAACATATTAGCAATAGCCAACATATTAGCCAACATATTAGCAATAGCCAACATATTAGCCAACATTTTAGCAATAGGCAACATATTGGCAATAGCCAACATATTAGCCAACATATTAGCAATAGCCAACATATTAGCCAACATATTAGCAATAGCCAACATATTAGCCAACATATTAGCAATAGCCAACATATTAGCCAACATTTTAGTAATAGCCAACATATTAGCCAACATATTAGCAATAGCCAACATATTGGCAATAGCCAACATATTAGCCAACATATTAGCAATAGCCAACATATTAGCCAACATATTAGCAATAGCCAACATATTAGCCAACATTTTAGCAATAGGCAACATATTGGCAATAGCCAACATATTAGCCAACATATTAGCAATAGCCAACATATTAGCCAACATATTAGCAATAGCCAACATATTAGCCAACATTTTAGTAATAGCCAACATATTAGCCAACATATTAGCAATAGCCAACATATTAGCCAACATTTTAGCAATAGGCAACATATTGGCAATAGCCAACATATTAGCCAACATATTAGCAATAGCCCACATATTAGCCAACATATTAGCAATAGCCAACATATTAGCCAACATTTTAGCAATAGGCAACATATTGGCAATAGCCAACATATTAGCCAACATATTAGCAATAGCCAACATATTAGCCAACATATTAGCAATAGCCAACATATTAGCCAACATTTTAGTAATAGCCAACATATTAGCCAACATATTAGCAATAGCCAACATATTAGCCAACATTTTAGCAATAGGCAACATATTGGCAATAGCCAACATATTAGCCAACATATTAGCAATAGCCCACATATTAGCCAACATATTAGCAATAGCCAACATATTAGCCAACATTTTAGTAATAGCCAACATATTAGCCAACATATTAGCAATAACCAACATATTAGCCAACATGTTAGCAATAGCCAACATATTAGCAATAGCCAACATATTAGCCAACATATTAGCAATAGCCAACATATTAGCCAACATATTAGCAATAGCCAACATATTTGCCAACATTTTAGCAATAGGCAACATATTGGCAATAGCCAACATATTAGCCAACATATTAGCAATAGCCAACATATTAGCCAACATATTAGCAATAGCCAACATATTAGCCAAAATTTTAGTAATAGCCAACATATTAGCCAACATATTAGCAATAGCCAACATATTAGCCAACATTTTAGCAATAGGCAACATATTGGCAATAGCCAACATATTAGCCAACATATTAGCAATAGCCAACATATTAGCCAACATATTAGCAATAGCCAACATATTAGCCAACATTTTAGTAATAGCCAACATATTAGCCAACATATTAGCAATAGCCAACATATTAGCCAACATATTAGCAATAGCCAACATATTAGCCAACATATTAGCAATAGCCAACATATTAGCCAACATTTTAGTAATAGCCAACATATTAGCAATAGCCAACATATTAGCCAACATTTTAGCAATAGGCAACATATTGGCAATAGCCAACATATTAGCCAACATATTAGCAATAGCCAACATATTAGCCAACATATTAGCAATAGCCAACATATTAGCCAACATTTTAGCAATAGGCAACATATTGGCAATAGCCAACATATAAGCCAACATATTAGCAATAGCCAACATATTAGCCAACATATTAGCAATAGCCAACATATTAGCCAACATATTAGCAATAGCCAACATATTAGCCAACATTTTAGTAATAGCCAACATATTAGCCAACATATTAGCAATAGCCAACATATTGGCAATAGCCAACATATTAGCCAACATATTAGCAATAGCCAACATATTAGCCAACATATTAGCAATAGCCAACATATTAGCCAACATTTTAGCAATAGGCAACATATTGGCAATAGCCAACATATTAGCCAACATATTAGCAATAGCCAACATATTAGCCAACATATTAGCAATAGCCAACATATTAGCCAACATTTTAGTAATAGCCAACATATTAGCCAACATATTAGCAATAGCCAACATATTAGCCAACATTTTAGCAATAGGCAACATATTGGCAATAGCCAACATATTAGCCAACATATTAGCAATAGCCCACATATTAGCCAACATATTAGCAATAGCCAACATATTAGCCAACATTTTAGTAATAGCCAACATATTAGCCAACATATTAGCAATAGCCAACATATTAGCCAACATATTAGCAATAGCCAACATATTAGCAATAGCCAACATATTAGCCAACATATTAGCAATAGCCAACATATTAGCCAACATATTAGCAATAGCCAACATATTAGCCAACATTTTAGCAATAGGCAACATATTGGCAATAGCCAACATATTAGCCAACATATTAGCAATAGCCAACATATTAGCCAACATATTAGCAATAGCCAACATATTAGCCAAAATTTTAGTAATAGCCAACATATTAGCCAACATATTAGCAATAGCCAACATATTAGCCAACATTTTAGCAATAGGCAACATATTGGCAATAGCCAACATATTAGCCAACATATTAGCAATAGCCAACATATTAGCCAACATATTAGCAATAGCCAACATATTAGCCAACATTTTAGTAATAGCCAACATATTAGCCAACATATTAGCAATAGCCAACATATTAGCAATAGCCAACATATTAGCCAACATATTAGCAATAGCCAACATATTAGCCAACATATTAGCAATAGCCAACATATTAGCCAACATTTTAGTAATAGCCAACATATTAGCAATAGCCAACATATTAGCCAACATTTTAGCAATAGGCAACATATTGGCAATAGCCAACATATTAGCCAACATATTAGCAATAGCCAACATATTAGCCAACATATTAGCAATAGCCAACATATTAGCCAACATTTTAGCAATAGGCAACATATTGGCAATAGCCAACATATTAGCCAACATATTAGCAATAGCCAACATATTAGCCAACATATTAGCAATAGCCAACATATTAGCCAACATTTTAGTAATAGCCAACATATTAGCCAACATATTAGCAATAGCCAACATATTAGCCAACATCTTAGCAATAGGCAACATATTGGCAATAGCCAACATATTAGCCAACATATTAGCAATAGCCAACATATTAGCCAACATATTAGCAATAGCCAACATATTAGCCAACATTTTAGTAATAGCCAACATATTAGCCAACATATTAGCAATAGCCAACATATTAGCCAACATTTTAGCAATAGGCAACATATTGGCAATAGCCAACATATTAGCCAACATATTAGCAATAGCCAACATATTAGCCAACATTTTAGCAATAGGCAACATATTGGCAATAGCCAACATATTAGCCAACATATTAGCAATAGCCAACATATTAGCCAACATATTAGCAATAGCCAACATATTAGCCAACATTTTAGTAATAGCCAACATATTAGCCAACATATTAGTAATAGCCAACATATTAGCCAACATTTTAGCAATAGGCAACATATTGGCAATAGCCAACATATTAGCCAACATATTAGCAATAGCCAACATATTAGCCAACATATTAGCAATAGCCAACATATTAGCCAACATTTTAGTAATAGCCAACATATTAGCCAACATATTAGCAATAGCCAACATATTAGCCAACATATTAGCAATAGCCAACATATTAGCAATAGCCAACATATTAGCCAACATATTAGCAATAGCCAACATATTAGCCAACATATTTGCAATAGCCAACATATTAGCCAACATATTAGCAATAGCCAACATATTAGCCAACATATTAGCAATAGCCAACATATTAGCCAACATTTTAGTAATAGCCAACATATTAGCCAACATATTAGCAATAGCCAACATATTAGCCAACATATTAGCAATAGCCAACATATTAGCAATAGCCAACATATTAGCCAACATATTAGCAATAGCCAACATATTAGCCAACATATTAGCAATAGCCAACATATTAGCCAACATTTTAGCAATAGGCAACATATTGGCAATAGCCAACATATTAGCCAACATATTAGCAATAGCCAACATATTAGCCAACATATTAGCAATAGCCAACATATTAGCCAACATTTTAGTAATAGCCAACATATTAGCCAACATATTAGCAATAGCCAACATATTAGCCAACATTTTAGCAATAGGCAGCATATTGGCAATAGCCAACATATTAGCCAACATATTAGCAATAGCCAACATATTAGCCAACATATTAGCAATAGCCAACATATTAGCCAACATTTTAGTAATAGCCAACATATTAGCCAACATATTAGCAATAGCCAACATATTAGCCAACATATTAGCAATAGCCAACATATTAGCAATAGCCAACATATTAGCCAACATATTAGCAATAGCCAACATATTAGCCAACATATTAGCAATAGCCAACATATTAGCCAACATTTTAGCAATAGGCAACATATTGGCCATAGCCAACATATTAGCCAACATATTAGCAATAGCCAACATATTAGCCAACATATTAGCAATAGCCAACATATTAGCCAACATTTTAGTAATAGCCAACATATTAGCCAACATATTAGCAATAGCCAACATATTAGCCAACATTTTAGCAATAGGCAACATATTGGCAATAGCCAACATATTAGCCAACATATTAGCAATAGCCAACATATTAGCCAACATATTAGCAATAGCCAACATATTAGCCAACATTTTAGTAATAGCCAACATATTAGCCAACATATTAGCAATAGCCAACATATTAGCCAACATATTAGCAATAGCCAACATATTAGCAATAGCCAACATATTAGCCAACATATTAGCAATAGCCAACATATTAGCCAACATATTAGCAATAGCCAACATATTAGCCAACATTTTAGCAACAGGCAACATATTGGCAATAGCCAACATATTAGCCAACATATTAGCAATAGCCAACATATTAGCCAACATATTAGCAATAGCCAACATATTAGCCAACATTTTAGTAATAGCCAACATATTAGCCAACATATTAGCAATAGCCAACATATTAGCCAACATTTTAGCAATAGGCAACATATTGGCAATAGCCAACATATTAGCCAACATATTAGCAATAGCCAACATATTAGCCAACATATTAGCAATAGCCAACATATTAGCCAACATTTTAGCAATAGGCAACATATTGGCAATAGCCAACATATTAGCCAACATATTAGCAATAGCCAACATATTAGCCAACATATTAGCAATAGCCAACATATTAGCCAACATTTTAGTAATAGCCAACATATTGGCAATAGCCAACATATTAGCCAACATATTAGCAATAGCCAACATATTAGCCAACATATTAGCAATAGCCAACATATTAGCCAACATTTTAGTAATAGGCAACATATTGGCAATAGCCAACATATTAGCCAACATATTAGCAATAGCCAACATATTAGCCAACATATTAGCAATAGCCAACATATTAGCCAACATTTTAGTAATAGCCAACATATTAGCCAACATATTAGCAATAGCCAACATATTAGCCAACATTTTAGCAATAGGCAACATATTGGCAATAGCCAACATATTAGCCAACATATTAGCAATAGCCAACATATTAGCCAACATATTAGCAATAGCCAACATATTAGCCAACATTTTAGTAATAGCCAACATATTAGCCAACATATTAGCAATAGCCAACATATTAGCCAACATATTAGCAATAGCCAACATATTAGCAATAGCCAACATATTAGCCAACATATTAGCAATAGCCAACATATTAGCCAACATATTAGCAATAGCCAACATATTAGCCAACATTTTAGTAATAGCCAACATATTAGCCAACATATTAGCAATAGCCAACATATTAGCCAACATATTAGCAATAGCCAACATATTAGCAATAGCCAACATAATAGCCAACATATTAGCAATAGCCAACATATTAGCCAACATTTTAGCAATAGGCAACATATTGGCAATAGCCAACATATTAGCCAACATATTAGCAATAGCCAACATATTAGCCAACATATTAGCAATAGCCAACATATTAGCAATAGCCAACATATTAGCCAACATATTAGCAATAGCAAACATATTAGCCAACATATTAGCAATAGCCAACATATTAGCCAACATATTAGCAATAGCCAACATATTAGCCAACATATTAGCAATAGCCAACATATTAGCCAACATTTTAGTAATAGCCAACATATTAGCCAACATATTAGCAATAGCCAACATATTAGCCAACATATTAGCAATAGCCAACATATTAGCAATAGCCAACATATTAGCCAACATATTAGCAATAGCCAACATATTAGCCAACTAATTAGCAATAGCCAACATATTAGCCAACATTTTAGCAATAGGCAACATATTGGCAATAGCCAACATATTAGCCAACATATTAGCAATAGCCAACATATTAGCCAACATATTAGCAATAGCCAACATATTAGCCAACATTTTAGTAATAGCCAACATATTAGCCAACATATTAGCAATAGCCAACATATTAGCCAACATTTTAGCAATAGGCAGCATATTGGCAATAGCCAACATATTAGCCAACATATTAGCAATAGCCAACATATTAGCCAACATATTAGCAATAGCCAACATATTAGCCAACATTTTAGTAATAGCCAACATATTAGCCAACATATTAGCAATAGCCAACATATTAGCCAACATATTAGCAATAGCCAACATATTAGCAATAGCCAACATATTAGCCAACATATTAGCAATAGCCAACATATTAGCCAACATATTAGCAATAGCCAACATATTAGCCAACATTTTAGCAATAGGCAACATATTGGCCATAGCCAACATATTAGCCAACATATTAGCAATAGCCAACATATTAGCCAACATATTAGCAATAGCCAACATATTAGCCAACATTTTAGTAATAGCCAACATATTAGCCAACATATTAGCAATAGCCAACATATTAGCCAACATTTTAGCAATAGGCAACATATTGGCAATAGCCAACATATTAGCCAACATATTAGCAATAGCCAACATATTAGCCAACATATTAGCAATAGCCAACATATTAGCCAACATTTTAGTAATAGCCAACATATTAGCCAACATATTAGCAATAGCCAACATATTAGCAATA
>CALSFV010000648.1:0-13598 GCA_943737045.1 Parapristionchus giblindavisi
TAATATGTTGGCTATTACTAAAATGTTGGCTAATATGTTGCCTATTGCTAATATGTTGGCTAATATGTTGGCTATTGCTAATATGTTGGCTAATATGTTGGCTATTACTAAAATGTTGGCTAATATGTTGGCTATTGCTAATATGTTGGCTAATATGTTGGCTATTGCTAATATGTTGGCTAATATGTTGGCTATTGCCAATATGTTGCCTATTGCTAAAATGTTGGCTAATATGTTGGCTATTGCTAATATGTTGGCTAATATGTTGGCTATTGCTAATATGTTGGCTAATATGTTGGCTATTGCTAATATGTTGGCTATTGCTAATATGTTGGCTAATATGTTGGCTATTGCTAATATGTTGGCTAATATGTTGGCTATTACTAAAATGTTGGCTAATATGTTGGCTATTGCTAATATGTTGGCTAATATGTTGGCTATTGCTAATATGTTGGCTAATATGTTGGCTATTGCCAATATGTTGCCTATTGCTAAAATGTTGGCTAATATGTTGGCTATTGCTAATATGTTGGCTAATATGTTGGCTATTACTAAAATGTTGGCTAATATGTTGGCTATTGCTAATATGTTGGCTAATATGTTGGCTATTGCTAATATGTTGGCTAATATGTTGGCTATTGCCAATATGTTGCCTATTGCTAAAATGTTGGCTAATATGTTGGCTATTGCTAATATGTTGGCTAATATGTTGGCTATTACTAAAATGTTGGCTAATATGTTGGCTATTGCTAATATGTTGGCTAATATGTTGGCTATTGCTAATATGTTGGCTAATATGTTGGCTATTGCCAATATGTTGCCTATTGCTAAAATGTTGGCTAATATGTTGGCTATTGCTAATATGTTGGCTAATATGTTGGCTATTACTAAAATGTTGGCTAATATGTTGGCTATTGCTAATATGTTGGCTAATATGTTGGCTATTGCTAATATGTTGGCTAATATGTTGGCTATTGCCAATATGTTGCCTATTGCTAAAATGTTGGCTAATATGTTGGCTATTGCTAATATGTTGGCTAATATGTTGGCTATTGCTAATATGTTGGCTAATATGTTGGCTATTGCTAATATGTTGGCTATTGCTAATATGTTGGCTAATATGTTGGCTATTGCTAATATGTTGGCTAATATGTTGGCTATTACTAAAATGTTGGCTAATATGTTGGCTATTGCTAATATGTTGGCTAATATGTTGGCTATTGCTAATATGTTGGCTAATATGTTGGCTATTGCCAATATGTTGCCTATTGCTAAAATGTTGGCTAATATGTTGGCTATTGCTAATATGTTGGCTAATATGTTGGCTATTGCTAATATGTTGGCTAATATGTTGGCTATTGCTAATATGTTGGCTAATATGTTGGCTATTGCTAATATGTTGGCTAATATGTTGGCTATTACTAAAATGTTGGCTAATATGTTGGCTATTGCTAATATGTTGGCTAATATGTTGGCTATTGCTAATATGTTGGCTAATATGTTGGCTATTGCCAATATGTTGCCTATTGCTAAAATGTTGGCTAATATGTTGGCTATTGCTAATATGTTGGCTAATATGTTGGCTATTACTAAAATGTTGGCTAATATGTTGCCTATTGCTAATATGTTGGCTAATATGTTGGCTATTGCTAATATGTTGGCTAATATGTTGGCTATTGCCAATATGTTGCCTATTGCTAAAATGTTGGCTAATATGTTGGCTATTGCTAATATGTTGGCTTGTATAGTAGATCCATTATTGATTGATAATTATTGTGTTCCTTTCATATATTAGCATAATTGTTATTCAAATCCCTTGCAGTTCGTACATAACATCCCTAATTACTCTCTCTATCCATCACTAATTTATTCATTATGTAAATGCTATTACACGTGTCCTTTCTCTCTATGATTTGTGTTAGTTGTCAGTTGTGAGTCAGTTGTGAATGAGTTAGTTGTTTCTGGCTGGTTAGTTGTGAATGAGTTGTTAGTAGTCGTCCCCCTCTCCGGTCCTTGCCTAGCTTCGTTGTTGATTGTGAACTGTAGATAAAGTTCTATGAATTATTAAATCATCTTCGTCTTCTCCACATTAGACGAGGTCGTCAACCTCATTTGTATCTGTTCTTCTTCTTCGTCATCTTACATAGTCATCGTCTGATCTCTGGTCTTTGATCTTCGTCTCTTCTCGGTCTAGTCCATTATTATCCGTAGTTGCGATTGCGGATCCTTACAGTTGCGATTGTAAGAAGTATACTTGCGAGTATAGTATTGTGGTTGCGATCACAAGCGCGTAGTTGCGATTACGTGCAAACTTGCAGTTGCGATTGTGAGTATTGTTAGTTTACTTGCGAGTAATCTTTTGACTTTTGGTTGCGATCATTAGTAAAAGGGTGTCGTCCCCCTGGTTACGTGTACTTGGTAGTGGTCAATAAGCTATCAAACATTAGCAAACCGTGACAGTTTGCTATCAAGTACAGGTATCCAGGATCGGCATTCCTTACATGGGGGCCAAGCCGGGTCTAAACTGAGAAGGACTAGATTATTGATTGATATTGACATACTATTGATTATCGAGATTGTCTCGAAGATACTATAAAGAGTACGGAGATGCAAGGAGGAAAAGGATGGAATGATGCCAAGTGGCGTAATGAGGCTGTGGATAGCTTTACCATATTGGATAATCTCAAAGAGAATGGATTGTGTGGACGTGAATTAAGAGATGTTTCTTCGGAGTTGGAGTTCCATACTGAGAGGTTGTATGGAGATGATTCTGATCGTTTGGATGAAAAGAGAGTTAATGTATTTCTCGGAATATATGGAAAGGACAAGAAATTTGGAAAATTATTCAGATTCTGGTATGACGGTGCATCATATATGGAATTGAAGGAATATATGTTATATGGAACAGAACCACCGAATCATTATCGATTAATAACGTGTCGATTTTGTGGTGGCACGGATCACAAGATTTTGCAATGTCCTGCTTTTTGGGAGCGTAAGGGAGGAGATGATGAAGTGGATACGAATATATGTGAAGTACAATGTGTGGATAAAGCATGTGTAGAGACTAATGATACCCATGTTGGAGAAGAAGCTCAGGATGAAGCTGAAGATGCTCAATGTGAATTAAATGGAGGATTACAAGGACGAGTGTGTTTCGATAAGGATATTGAGGATAATGTGGCCACGGATAGCACTGATACTCAGGGAGATCAGGTGAAGACCGTTGGAGCCACAGTTTCGGGAGTAGATTCAGGAGTAAATATGTGGTGTAATGAAGGAGTAGTTGACACGGAATGGAAAAAGCCGTGTAATATATCGAAGCAAAGTGCCTTGGAGTCTATTGTTATGGAGTTGAGCGTCGAAGAGGAGATCATCAGTGGAAGTAATGGGAATCGTATAAGTGAATTAGGAGGAAGTTTATCTAAGGGAGAAGATGTACATGAACATATCGTTGAACAAGAGAGTATTATTGAACAGGAGAGCATTATCAAAGAGGATGTTATTATTAAAGAAGAGTATATTGTCGAGCAAGAGATTATTATTAATGAGGAAGATATTATTAAGGAGAAGTATATTGTTAAAGAGGAGTATATCGTTGAAAGGGAGAGCACTGTTAATGAGAAGGATATTTTTAAAGAAGAGGATATTATTAAGAAAGATATTAAAGAAGATAAGGATATTGAAGAAAAGGATATTGTTGAAGAGTTTGAGGACGCTGTTAAGAAGAAAGATATTGCTAAAAAGGAGAATGTTATTAAGGAGGAGTATATTATCGATCAAGATGATTTGGAGAAGAAGGATGCTATGGAATACATGAATGTTAAGGAAAAGGATATTGTTGAGCAGAAGGATGTTGTGAAGGAGGATATTGTTGAAGATAAGGTCAAGAAGGATAAGAAGGTCATGGAAGTTGCTAATAATATAGCTGCTGCGAATGGATTGAATAGTGTTATGGGAGATGGAAAGAATGTTAGTAAGGAGGAGATCGTAAAGGAAAATTTGGATGGACTTGTTAGTGGAGATGGAAAGAAGGTTAGTGAGGAGATCGTGAAGGAGTATTTGGAAGGTCGAGTGTCAAAGATGGATACAGGGGCTGTGTCGTGTGAGATTGTGTTGGATCATGATGTGAAGGTACAGCAATTGGATCGAAGGAAAGTGGTCCCAAGAGAACCGGATAAGAATTTATGGTCGGTCCTGTCAGATGATATGAAGGTGGAGCAATTGAATCGAATGAAGGTGGTACCAAGAGAACCGGATAAGACGTTGTCGTTGGTACTGTCAGATGATGTGGAGGTTGAACAACTGGATCGAAGGAACGTGGTCCCGAAAGAACCAGATAAGGAGTTGTCATCGGTCTTGTCAGGAGGGGAGCCTATATCATTCACGAAGGAAGGAAGCTGGAAACGAGTTTCACATGCACGAGAAGGACAACAATAATGTCGCCCGTCGTCATTCATCATATTCATTCATCATTTTGTGTTGTATCATACTTATTCATATCATACTTTTTTCATATTATTATCAATACCTACCCATTATCAACTACCGTACTCTCATCTACATGTCAATCATCTACATTCTTTTCGTCGTCGTTGATCGTTTCGGCATCTTCAAGACAGTCTTCTTCGTCAAGGATCGTTGCTGCTGCTAGAAGTCGAGCCATATCACCATCCCCACCGTAATCAAGATTGAATGCGAGGACGCATTCTTCGAAGGAGGTGGCATGTATAGTAGATCCATTATTGATTGATAATTATTGTGTTCCTTTCATATATTAGCATAATTGTTATTCAAATCCCTTGCAGTTCGTACATAACATCCCTAATTACTCTCTCTATCCATCACTAATTTATTCATTATGTAAATGCTATTACACGTGTCCTTTCTCTCTATGATTTGTGTTAGTTGTCAGTTGTGAGTCAGTTGTGAATGAGTTAGTTGTTTCTGGCTGGTTAGTTGTGAATGAGTTGTTAGTAGTCGTCCCCCTCTCCGGTCCTTGCCTAGCTTCGTTGTTGATTGTGAACTGTAGATAAAGTTCTATGAATTATTAAATCATCTTCGTCTTCTCCACATTAGACGAGGTCGTCAACCTCATTTGTATCTGTTCTTCTTCTTCGTCATCTTACATAGTCATCGTCTGATCTCTGGTCTTTGATCTTCGTCTCTTCTCGGTCTAGTCCATTATTATCCGTAGTTGCGATTGCGGATCCTTACAGTTGCGATTGTAAGAAGTATACTTGCGAGTATAGTATTGTGGTTGCGATCACAAGCGCGTAGTTGCGATTACGTGCAAACTTGCAGTTGCGATTGTGAGTATTGTTAGTTTACTTGCGAGTAATCTTTTGACTTTTGGTTGCGATCATTAGTAAAAGGGTGTCGTCCCCCTGGTTACGTGTACTTGGTAGTGGTCAATAAGCTATCAAACATTAGCAAACCGTGACAGTTTGCTATCAAGTACAGGTATCCAGGATCGGCATTCCTTACAGGCTAATATGTTGGCTATTGCTAATATGTTGGCTAATATGTTGGCTATTGCTAATATGTTGGCTATTGCTAATATGTTGGCTAATATGTTGGCTATTGCTAATATGTTGGCTAATATGTTGGCTATTACTAAAATGTTGGCTAATATGTTGGCTATTGCTAATATGTTGGCTAATATGTTGGCTATTGCTAATATGTTGGCTAATATGTTGGCTATTGCCAATATGTTGCCTATTGCTAAAATGTTGGCTAATATGTTGGCTATTGCTAATATGTTGGCTAATATGTTGGCTATTACTAAAATGTTGGCTAATATGTTGGCTATTGCTAATATGTTGGCTAATATGTTGGCTATTGCTAATATGTTGGCTAATATGTTGGCTATTGCTAATATGTTGGCTAATATGTTGGCTATTACTAAAATGTTGGCTAATATGTTGGCTATTGCTAATATGTTGGCTAATATGTTGGCTATTGCCAATATGTTGCCTATTGCTAAAATGTTGGCTAATATGTTGGCTATTGCTAATATGTTGGCTAATATGTTGGCTATTACTAAAATGTTGGCTAATATGTTGGCTATTGCTAATATGTTGGCTAATATGTTGGCTATTGCTAATATGTTGGCTAATATGTTGGCTATTGCCAATATGTTGCCTATTGCTAAAATGTTGGCTAATATGTTGGCTATTGCTAATATGTTGGCTAATATGTTGGCTATTACTAAAATGTTGGCTAATATGTTGGCTATTGCTAATATGTTGGCTAATATGTTGGCTATTGCTAATATGTTGGCTAATATGTTGGCTATTGCCAATATGTTGCCTATTGCTAAAATGTTGGCTAATATGTTGGCTATTGCTAATATGTTGGCTAATATGTTGGCTATTGCTAATATGTTGGCTAATATGTTGGCTATTGCTAATATGTTGGCTAATATGTTGGCTATTGCTAATATGTTGGCTAATATGTTGGCTATTACTAAAATGTTGGCTAATATGTTGGCTATTGCTAATATGTTGGCTAATATGTTGGCTATTGCTAATATGTTGGCTAATATGTTGGCTATTGCCAATATGTTGCCTATTGCTAAAATGTTGGCTAATATGTTGGCTATTGCTAATATGTTCTCTAATATGTTGGCTATTACTAAAATGTTGGCTAATATGTTGGCTATTGCTAATATGTTGGCTAATATGTTGGCTATTGCTAATATGTTGGCTAATATGTTGGCTATTGCCAATATGTTGCCTATTGCTAAAATGTTGGCTAATATGTTGGCTATTGCTAATATGTTGGCTAATATGTTGGCTATTGCTAATATGTTGGCTAATATGTTGGATATTGCTAATATGTTGGCTATTGCTAATATGTTGGCTAATATGTTGGCTATTGCTAATATGTTGGCTAATATGTTGGCTATTACTAAAATGTTGGCTAATATGTTGGCTATTGCTAATATGTTGGCTAATATGTTGGCTATTGCTAATATGTTGGCTAATATGTTGGCTATTGCCAATATGTTGCCTATTGCTAAAATGTTGGCTAATATGTTGGCTATTGCTAATATGTTGGCTAATATGTTGGCTATTACTAAAATGTTGGCTAATATGTTGGCTATTGCTAATATGTTGGCTAATATGTTGGCTATTGCTAATATGTTGGCTAATATGTTGGCTATTGCTAATATGTTGGCTAATATGTTGGCTATTACTAAAATGTTGGCTAATATGTTGGCTATTGCTAATATGTTGGCTAATATGTTGGCTATTGCCAATATGTTGCCTATTGCTAATATGTTGGCTAATATGTTGGCTATTGCTAATATGTTGGCTAATATGTTGGCTATTACTAAAATGTTGGCTAATATGTTGGCTATTGCTAATATGTTGGCTAATATGTTGGCTATTGCTAATATGTTGGCTAATATGTTGGCTATTGCCAATATGTTGCCTATTGCTAAAATGTTGGCTAATATGTTGGCTATTGCTAATATGTTGGCTAATATGTTGGCTATTACTAAAATGTTGGCTAATATGTTGGCTATTGCTAATATGTTGGCTAATATGTTGGCTATTGCTAATATGTTGGCTAATATGTTGGCTATTGCCAATATGTTGCCTATTGCTAAAATGTTGGCTAATATGTTGGCTATTGCTAATATGTTGGCTAATATGTTGGCTATTGCTAATATGTTGGCTAATATGTTGGCTATTGCTAATATGTTGGCTATTGCTAATATGTTGGCTAATATGTTGGCTATTGCTAATATGTTGGCTAATATGTTGGCTATTACTAAAATGTTGGCTAATATGTTGGCTATTGCTAATATGTTGGCTAATATGTTGGCTATTGCTAATATGTTGGCTAATATGTTGGCTATTGCCAATATGTTGTCTATTGCTAAAATGTTGGCTAATATGTTGGCTATTGCTAATATGTTCTCTAATATGTTGGCTATTACTAAAATGTTGGCTAATATGTTGGCTATTGCTAATATGTTGGCTAATATGTTGGCTATTGCTAATATGTTGGCTAATATGTTGGCTATTGCCAATATGTTGCCTATTGCTAAAATGTTGGCTAATATGTTGGCTATTGCTAATATGTTGGCTAATATGTTGGCTATTGCTAATATGTTGGCTAATATGTTGGATATTGCTAATATGTTGGCTATTGCTAATATGTTGGCTAATATGTTGGCTATTGCTAATATGTTGGCTAATATGTTGGCTATTACTAAAATGTTGGCTAATATGTTGGCTATTGCTAATATGTTGGCTAATATGTTGGCTATTGCTAATATGTTGGCTAATATGTTGGCTATTGCCAATATGTTGCCTATTGCTAAAATGTTGGCTAATATGTTGGCTATTGCTAATATGTTGGCTAATATGTTGGCTATTACTAAAATGTTGGCTAGTATGTTGGCTATTGCTAATATGTTGGCTAATATGTTGGCTATTGCTAATATGTTGGCTAATATGTTGGCTATTGCCAATATGTTGCCTATTGCTAAAATGTTGGCTAATATGTTGGCTATTGCTAATATGTTGGCTAATATGTTGGCTATTGCTAATATGTTGGCTAATATGTTGGCTATTGCCAATATGTTGCCTATTGCTAAAATGTTGGCTAATATGTTGGCTATTGCTAATATGTTGGCTAATATGTTGGCTATTACTAAAATGTTGGCTAATATGTTGGCTATTGCTAATATGTTGGCTAATATGTTGGCTATTGCTAATATGTTGGCTAATATGTTGGCTATTGCCAATATGTTGCCTATTGCTAAAATGTTGGCTAATATGTTGGCTATTGCTAATATGTTGGCTAATATGTTGGCTATTGCTAATATGTTGGCTAATATGTTGGCTATTGCTAATATGTTGGCTAATATGTTGGCTATTGCTAATATGTTGGCTAATATGTTGGCTATTACTAAAATGTTGGCTAATATGTTGGCTATTGCTAATATGTTGGCTAATATGTTGGCTATTGCTAATATGTTGGCTAATATGTTGGCTATTGCCAATATGTTGCCTATTGCTAAAATGTTGGCTAATATGTTGGCTATTGCTAATATGTTCTCTAATATGTTGGCTATTACTAAAATGTTGGCTAATATGTTGGCTATTGCTAATATGTTGGCTAATATGTTGGCTATTGCTAATATGTTGGCTAATATGTTGGCTATTGCCAATATGTTGCCTATTGCTAAAATGTTGGCTAATATGTTGGCTATTGCTAATATGTTGGCTAATATGTTGGCTATTGCTAATATGTTGGCTAATATGTTGGATATTGCTAATATGTTGGCTATTGCTAATATGTTGGCTAATATGTTGGCTATTGCTAATATGTTGGCTAATATGTTGGCTATTACTAAAATGTTGGCTAATATGTTGGCTATTGCTAATATATTGGCTAATATGTTGGCTATTGCTAATATGTTGGCTAATATGTTGGCTATTACTAAAATGTTGGCTAATATGTTGGCTATTGCTAATATGTTGGCTAATATGTTGGCTATTGCTAATATGTTGCCTATTGCTAAAATGTTGGCTAATATGTTGGCTATTGCTAATATGTTGGCTAATATGTTGGCTATTACTAAAATGTTGGCTAATATGTTGGCTATTGCTAATATGTTGGCTAATATGTTGGCTATTGCTAATATGTTGGCTAATATGTTGGCTATTGCCAATATGTTGCCTATTGCTAAAATGTTGGCTAATATGTTGGCTATTGCTAATATGTTGGCTAATATGTTGGCTATTACTAAAATGTTGGCTAATATGTTGGCTATTGCTAATATGTTGGCTAATATGTTGGCTATTGCTAATATGTTGGCTAATATGTTGGCTATTGCCAATATGTTGCCTATTGCTAAAATGTTGGCTAATATGTTGGCTATTGCTAATATGTTGGCTAATATGTTGGCTATTGCTAATATGTTGGCTAATATGTTGGCTATTGCTAATATGTTGGCTATTGCTAATATGTTGGCTAATATGTTGGCTATTGCTAATATGTTGGCTAATATGTTGGCTATTACTAAAATGTTGGCTAATATGTTGGCTATTGCTAATATGTTGGCTAATATGTTGGCTATTGCTAATATGTTGGCTAATATGTTGGCTATTACTAAAATGTTGGCTAATATGTTGGCTATTGCTAATATGTTGGCTAATATGTTGGCTATTGCTAATATGTTGGCTAATATGTTGGCTATTGCCAATATGTTGCCTATTGCTAAAATGTTGGCTAATATGTTGGCTATTGCTAATATGTTCTCTAATATGTTGGCTATTACTAAAATGTTGGCTAATATGTTGGCTATTGCTAATATGTTGGCTAATATGTTGGCTATTGCTAATATGTTGGCTATTGCTAATATGTTGGCTAATATGTTGGCTATTGCTAATATGTTGGCTAATATGTTGGCTATTGCTAATATGTTGGCTAATATGTTGGCTATTGCTAATATGTTGGCTAATATGTTGGCTATTGCCAATATGTTGCCTATTTCTAAAATGTTGGCTAATATGTTGGCTATTGCTAATATGTTGGCTAATATGTTGGCTATTACTAAAATGTTGGCTAATATGTTGGCTATTGCTAATATGTTGGCTAATATGTTGGCTATTGCTAATATGTTGGCTAATATGTTGGCTATTGCCAATATGTTGCCTATTGCTAAAATGTTGGCTAATATGTTGGCTATTGCTAATATGTTGGCTAATATGTTGGCTATTACTAAAATGTTGGCTAATATGTTGGCTATTGCTAATATGTTGGCTATTGCTAATATGTTGGCTAATATGTTGGCTATTGCTAATATGTTGGCTAATATGTTGGCTATTACTAAAATGTTGGCTAATATGTTGGCTATTGCTAATATGTTGGCTAATATGTTGGCTATTGCTAATATGTTGGCTAATATGTTGGCTATTGCCAATATGTTGCCTATTGCTAAAATGTTGGCTAATATGTTGGCTATTGCTAATATGTTGGCTAATATGTTGGCTATTGCCAATATGTTGCCTATTGCTAAAATGTTGGCTAATATGTTGGCTATTGCTAATATGTTGGCTAATATGTTGGCTATTGCTAATATGTTGGCTAATATGTTGGCTATTGCCAATATGTTGCCTATTGCTAAAATGTTGGCTAATATGTTGGCTATTGCTAATATGTTGGCTAATATGTTGGCTATTACTAAAATGTTGGCTAATATGTTGGCTATTGCTAATATGTTGGCTAATATGTTGGCTGTTGCTAATATGTTGGCTAATATGTTGGCTATTGCTAATATGTTGGCTAATATGTTGGCTATTGCCAATATGTTGCCTATTGCTAAAATGTTGGCTAATATGTTGGCTATTGCTAATATGTTGGCTAATATGTTGGCTATTGCTAATATGTTGGCTAATATGTTGGCTATTGCTAATATGTTGGCTAATATGTTGGCTATTACTAAAATGTTGGCTAATATGTTGGCTATTGCTAATATGTTGGCTAATATGTTGGCTATTGCTAATATGTTGGCTAATATGTTGGCTATTGCCAATATGTTGCCTATTGCTAAAATGTTGGCTAATATGTTGGCTATTGCTAATATGTTGGCTAATATGTTGGCTATTGCTAATATGTTGGCTAATATGTTGGCTATTGCTAATATGTTGGCTATTGCTAATATGTTGGCTAATATGTTGGCTATTGCTAATATGTTGGCTAATATGTTGGCTATTACTAAAATGTTGGCTAATATGTTGGCTATTTCTAATATGTTGGCTAATATGTTGGCTATTGCTAATATGTTGGCTAATATGTTGGCTATTGCCAATATGTTGCCTATTGCTAAAATGTTGGCTAATATGTTGGCTATTGCTAATATGTTGGCTATTGCTAATATGTTGGCTAATATGTTGGCTATTGCTAATATGTTGGCTATTGCTAATATGTTGGCTAATATGTTGGCTATTGCTAATATGTTGGCTAATATGTTGGCTATTGCTAATATGTTGGCTAATATGTTGGCTATTGCCAATATGTTGCCTATTTCTAAAATGTTGGCTAATATGTTGGCTATTGCTAATATGTTGGCTAATATGTTGGCTATTACTAAAATGTTGGCTAATATGTTGGCTATTGCTAATATGTTGGCTAATATGTTGGCTATTGCTAATATGTTGGCTAATATGTTGGCTATTGCCAATATGTTGCCTATTGCTAAAATGTTGGCTAATATGTTGGCTATTGCTAATATGTTGGCTAATATGTTGGCTATTACTAAAATGTTGGCTAATATGTTGGCTATTGCTAATATGTTGGCTATTGCTAATATGTTGGCTAATATGTTGGCTATTGCTAATATGTTGGCTAATATGTTGGCTATTACTAAAATGTTGGCTAATATGTTGGCTATTGCTAATATGTTGGCTAATATGTTGGCTATTGCTAATATGTTGGCTAATATGTTGGCTATTGCCAATATGTTGCCTATTGCTAAAATGTTGGCTAATATGTTGGCTATTGCTAATATGTTGGCTAATATGTTGGCTATTGCCAATATGTTGCCTATTGCTAAAATGTTGGCTAATATGTTGGCTATTGCTAATATGTTGGCTAATATGTTGGCTATTGCTAATATGTTGGCTAATATGTTGGCTATTGCCAATATGTTGCCTATTGCTAAAATGTTGGCTAATATGTTGGCTATTGCTAATATGTTGGCTAATATGTTGGCTATTACTAAAATGTTGGCTAATATGTTGGCTATTGCTAATATGTTGGCTAATATGTTGGCTGTTGCTAATATGTTGGCTAATATGTTGGCTATTGCTAATATGTTGGCTAATATGTTGGCTATTGCCAATATGTTGCCTATTGCTAAAATGTTGGCTAATATGTTGGCTATTGCTAATATGTTGGCTAATATGTTGGCTATTGCTAATATGTTGGCTAATATGTTGGCTATTGCTAATATGTTGGCTAATATGTTGGCTATTACTAAAATGTTGGCTAATATGTTGGCTATTGCTAATATGTTGGCTAATATGTTGGCTATTGCTAATATGTTGGCTAATATGTTGGCTATTGCCAATATGTTGCCTATTGCTAAAATGTTGGCTAATATGTTGGCTATTGCTAATATGTTGGCTAATATGTTGGCTATTGCTAATATGTTGGCTAATATGTTGGCTATTGCTAATATGTTGGCTATTGCTAATATGTTGGCTAATATGTTGGCTATTGCTAATATGTTGGCTAATATGTTGGCTATTACTAAAATGTTGGCTAATATGTTGGCTATTTCTAATATGTTGGCTAATATGTTGGCTATTGCTAATATGTTGGCTAATATGTTGGCTATTGCCAATATGTTGCCTATTGCTAAAATGTTGGCTAATATGTTGGCTATTGCTAATATGTTGGCTATTGCTAATATGTTGGCTAATATGTTGGCTATTGCTAATATGTTGGCTATTGCTAATATGTTGGCTAATATGTTGGCTATTGCTAATATGTTGGCTAATATGTTGGCTATTACTAAAATGTTGGCTAATATGTTGGCTATTGCTAATATGTTGGCTAATATGTTGGCT
>CALSFV010000649.1:0-12496 GCA_943737045.1 Parapristionchus giblindavisi
GAAAGTCTGGAGATGTAGGAGGAGGGGTGGGAAGAAGACGAGGAGTTGATGAACGACGTACTGATGATACTATCGTACTCTATAAACAATATACACATACAGTACACAAGGGATACTGTAGTACACAAGGGATACTGTAGTCCACAAGGAGTACTGTAGTCTGTAAAGGGATACTGTACCTGTGATATGAATAAATGAGTAGAAGTATGTGATTGTGGAATAGAAGGTATATCATGATTATATGGAGTAGAAGGTAAACGTCTTCGAGATGAACAATTAGATAAGGAAGATGATGTTGATGGTTCAATTAAATATACTGATGGTAAATTGTTCTCATCCATTGATAGATATAACAACTAACACTACTTCTTCTTTTCCCTTATATGGAGATGACTCCGCCCCCTATCTCCTCTCTCTCTCTCTACTCCCCCCCCCTCCCCTCCCATCCACGCCCCTTTACTATCTACTACTCTTTAAGGATCAACGACTTCATGGCTAGAGCAGTCAGACATACCAGAGTGATCAGAATCGGAGGATAGAGATGCAGAGGAAATGGGGGCGTGCTATTTCTGAAGGAAGATATAGAGAAGTAGATAGAAGAGGGATATGAGAGGGGGCGATAGAGAAGAAAAGATGTTACACATAGTGATTGAGATAGAGAGAAAGACTTATCCCTTGACTATTCAGTGGATAGGAGATCGACTCATCGAGAGAGACACAAACCTCTTCATTTCATACGTACGTTATCATCCATATATTCCTCCATCTTGTCTCTCTATCTGTCTCTATCGGTTAACTCCTCGAACCCTATCGGTCCCTATCGGTCCCATCGGTCCCATCGGTTCCATCGGTCCCATCGGTTTCCCTATCGGTTCCATCGGTTCCTCAATAAGTTCTTCTCTTCAGGATGTCATTGTACAGAAGTCCTTCATCAGTAAATGCAGGTCTCTATAAGAGTCCATCATCATCTGCATTCGGAGCTCCATTTGGATCAATGTCTGTAGCTGATCTTGGATCACTTACAAGACTCGAGGTATTCTATCTATCCATTCCATTCATATCTTATGATATATCTATATGTCTATATATTATTCATAATCTCTTCATTCCTTCTTCATCTTCTTCATCTACGTCAACCATTTCTATTATAAATCTTTAATTATATTCAAATTTGCATTCATCATCTTCATCTTCCCATATGTAATAGCTGTATTCTTAGAATATGCCATATATAGTAATATATGCTCTTACTCTATCTATTCATCTCTACTTCTCCCTCCCTCTGTCTCTCTACCTCTCCCTCCCTCTGCCTTTCTACCTCACCCTCCCTCTGTCTCTCCCTCCATGTTCTTATTCATTTCGTGACGTATAAGTATGTATAGTTCACAACAATTTTGTGTTGTTTTGCCCTATGTGTATAAGGTATAAAATGGAATAAGAAGAAGAAGAAAAAGATGGAATAGAATAAGGAATAGTACTATTGAACTAATCAAATGCAGTATTTCTTCTTCTTCCTCTTCATTCCTCTTCTATCCTTCTCCTTCTCCCTCTTCCTCTCCTCCTCCTCTTCCCCCCCTCCTCCTTCTTTTCTCCCTCTTCTTCCTCTGATAGATGCCTCAAGGCATTCTTTACACCTTATCCATAAGAATGGAAGAGAGATAGAAGGAATGAAGAGATAAGAGATGGTTAGAGAGATTGATGAGAGAGGGAAGGAATAGAGAGAGTACAGATGGTTAGAGAGGTAGAGAGTATGGTAACTGAAGAGTGTAAAGGGGAAAGGAGATGGATATATTTATTTGTTGGCCTATTACAGGATAAGATTCGTCTTCTTCAAGAGGATCTTGAGTCCGAAAGAGAATTGAGAAATAGAGTGAGTTATACTTATTCACTTTATTCATTTATTTATATTTTGGATAATGTATTGAATATTTATTGATTTATTGATTGATAAGATATGACATGAACAACTTCTGTGTAGACATGTTTCCATCAAAGATTCCATCAAGTGAGATATTTGATGGAGATATCAGGAGATAAGAGATGGAAATTTATATTTCAATTGTATAATTATCAAATGTCCATAACATATTCATATCCAACTTTCGATGTCGGACAACATTTAAAAAAACTTTGCCTTTAGTAATTTCGAAATTAATTATCCAAAATGGAAATTTATAATCGGTTGATCACATAGGATGAAAAAGAAATGGATAAATAAATGGGTTTTGGTGATGGTTTGTGGAAGAATTCATGGATAATATCCACGAAGAATTTCTCAGACTTTTTAGCAGGAAATATTTGAGAAGATTGATGGAATTGTATATGGAAGGGTGTATTCAGAGATATACTATAATTATACAATATATTTATATCTTGTATTCAATATAAATATATTTTTGATTTTGTTTTCGCCTTAACTATAAATAATTATGTATGAATAGAATGATTATAATGAATGAATGAATGAATGAATATCAGATCGAAAGAGAACGAGCCGATCTATCTGTTCAACTCATTGCATTGACTGATCGTCTTGAAGATGCTGAAGGCACTACTGATACTCAGGTTATCTAGAGGGACAGTCGTCTCTCCCTCTAGAGGGATGGAAGTCTCTCCCTCTAGAGGGATGGAAGTCTCTCCCTCTCCCTCTAGAGGGATGGAAGTCTCTCCCTCTAGAGGGATGGAAGTCTCTCCCTCTAGAGGGATGGAAGTCTCTCCCTCTCCCTCTAGAGGGATGGAAGTCTCTCCCTCTAGAGGGATGGAAGTCTCTCCCTCTCCCTCTAGAGGGATGGAAGTCTCTCCCTCTCCCTCTAGAGGGAGAGATATGTTTAAATGGAGTTAATCAAGTTTGCACGGGTGTCTCCTCGATATTTCATTGACATATAATCTCTTTTTATATCATAAATATTGAATAATTGTGTATTTATTAAATATTGATATATTAAGATCGAATCGAACAGAAAAAGAGAAGGAGAACTTCTTAAACTTCGTAAACTTCTCGAAGAATCTCAATTAGAGAATGAAGATGCAATGAATGTACTTAGAAAGAAACATCAAGATTCAGTACTTGATTATCAAGAACAAATTGAAGCTACGTCCAAGAAGAATGCTAAGTAATTATCTTTATTTTATTAACAGGTGTACAAGTATAGATTTGCATCAACGTTAATTATGAAATTTAAAAAATATATATAGGTCCGCTAATAATGTGCCCTATGGTATTTCGGCTGCTACGTCTAAGTCATAGTTATGTATGGAGAGGGAGAGGTAGAGGGAGAGAGAGAGAGAGGGAGAGGGAGAGGTAGAAGGAGAGAGAGAGAGGGATAAATAGTAAAAGTGGATTTGTGTCTGTCGCTTTCTTTCCATTTGATTGTTAGACAAAAAGAAAAAGTAATAGAATATTGAATTGAATCAGTTAACCATTTCATTCTATTCTATTCTTTATCTATTATTGATTTATTTGACTGTTTTAACTGAAACAGACGGAGTAGTTGCAGAGGTAGAAGTAGAGGGAGAGGTAGATGGCATGAGGGGGGGGGGGAGGGAGAGGGAGAGGGAAAGGCAGAGGGAGACGGAGAGGGTGGATAAAAATCTGGCTTTCTTCTTCTCGTCTTTACACTGAGGTACGGAGGAAGAGATGGGAGAGATAGTACATGAATATGAGAGAGTGGTTAGAGAAATAGAGAAGATGATAGAGTATGGATATATGAGAGAACAACAATATCTCTGAAGATGAACCACCTATTCACAAGATGAGATCAATCAATAATATCTTATTAAATAATCAATAATCAGGATCGACCGTGAGCGCCAGAGACTCCAACATGAAGTCATCGAGCTTACTGCTACAATCGATCAACTTCAGAAGGATAAGGTAGATATATTGATTAATTGTTATATGATTACAGTATACCATAGTTTGTTCTTCTGTCTAAGAGTCTCATTTGTATTCCATCATATTCTATCATCATATTGAACTTTCTCATCAACTAATCTATTTATTCTATTTAAATATTTATTTTTCTTCTCTGAGAACCCAATCAGAAACTTTAACTTATTGATTAATTCTTTCAATTCAATCGATATATACAGTATGATTAGAGTCAGTTTAGCTTTCTACTCTCCCTCCTACACTCTCCATCCTACACTCTCCCTCTCCCTCCTCTCCCTCTCCCTCCTCTCCCTCTCCCTCGATTCCCGCTTTTTCTTCCTCTCCTTCCGACTCTTCCTTGAGTCATTGTAATATAGAAGTGAGAAGAAGAGGGACACAAGAGCGGAGGAGAGAGGGAGTAGAGAGAGGGAGAGAGAGAGGGAGAAAGAGGGAGAGAGGGAGAGGGAGAGAATCATTTCATGGGTACTAAGCGCCCCCATAAATATGGAGTAATTGAATGAAATGAATTATAATTCATAATATCTCATCTATTCTTCTCTCTCTTCTTCATCTCTCATCTTCTACTCTAACATCCAATATGTTTGCATTCTCTTTCACAGAAAGAACTGACAAATTGTTTTAAACTATTGTATTTATATTCAATCAATATAATCTATTCAATTATTCAATAAATTCTATTTACAGCACACCGCTGAGAAGGCCGCTGAGAGATTCGAGGCCCAGTCTATCGATCTTGCCAACAAGGTATACTGTATCTCATCTATTGATTGATTGATTATTGATTGATTATAGGTTGAAGATCTGAACAAACATGTGAATGATCTTGCCCAACAAAGACAGAGACTTCAGGCAGAGAATAATGATCTTCTCAAGGTATTCAATATCTTATATTTCATTCTATTTATTCCTTTTTTTTCTTCTTCTCTCACTTCTTCTTCTTCTTCTTCTTTCTCCCTTAATTGCTTGCATTAGAGAAAACGGCTCCTTTTGCCGTTTAGTCTCCTCTTTTAAGGAAGAAAGAATATTGTGATTCTCTTGACTATTAGTGAAGAAGGGACTTCCTTCCCTTCTAGACTACAGTAATCTTTCTTCTAGACTACAGTAATCTTTCTTTCGTTATAGGAGATCCATGATCAGAAGGTTCAACTTGATAACCTACAACATGTCAAGTACACTCTTGCTCAACAACTTGAAGAGGCTCGTCGTCGTCTTGAGGATGCCGAGAGGGTACGGTATTGGTACTGTTGAGGGGTACTGTAGGGTACTGTAGAGGGTACGGTATTAGTACTGTTGAGGGGTACTGTAGGGTACTGTAGAGGGTACGGTATTAATACTGTTGAGGGTACTGTAGAGGGTACGGTATTAATACTGTAGATGAATAAGATGAGGTAGGATAGAGTGTTTTATTCTGACGTCTAGAATGAATAGGAAGGAAATAATGTTAATTGAATAGAAGAAATGATAAATGAAATAGGAAATTGAAATGATTACGTATATAGAAATTGAATATCTTCAAATAGATATCAATTACAGTAATGAATCATTTCATTTTAGGAACGCTCTCAACTCCAATCTCAACTTCATCAAGTTCAACTCGAGCTTGACTCCGTCAGGTATATCAATCAATCAATATCTTCATCAATACCGTAATCCATATGATTCTTCACAGAACCGCTCTTGATGAGGAAGCTGCTGCTCGATCTGATGCTGAACATAAGCTCAATCTTGCCAATACTGAGATCACTCAATGGAAGAGCAAATTCGATGCTGAGGTTAGATATTGAAGGTCTCCGCCCCTTTTGATCTTTGATCTTTTAAAGGTTGCCCTCCATCATGAAGAAGTTGAAGATCTCCGTAAGAAGATGCTTCAGAAGCAAGCTGAATATGAAGAACAAATTGAGATTATGCTACAGAAGATCTCTCAATTGGAGAAGGCTAAGAGCAGACTTCAATCTGAGGTACAGTAATCATCTACCTTATCCATCCATCTATCGTAGTCATTCATATACAGTATCCCTCATTCTAGGTCGAAGTCCTTATCGTTGATCTCGAGAAGGCTCAGAACACCATTGCCCTTCTTGAGAGAGCTAAGGAGGCTCTTGAGAAGCAAGTGACCGATCTCAAGGTATTGTACTTAAGTTCTACAATAATCCATTCTTACGGTAATTGATTGAGGTTCGTATTGATGAGTTGAATGTTGAACTGGAATCAACCCAACGTGAACTCCGTGCTACTGTTGCTGAACTCCAGAAGTTCAAACATCTCTATGAGAAAGCCGTTGAACAGAAGGAAGCTCTCGCAAGAGAAAACAAGAAGCTCCATGGTGAGAGTGACAGACACACCAGACACAGAGGAATCAATCAATACTTTGTAGATGAACTTCATGAGGCTAAGGAAGCTCTTGCCGATGCCAACCGTAAGCTCCATGAGCTCGACCTCGAGAACGCTCGTCTTGCTGGAGAGATCAGAGAGCTCCAGACTGCCTTGAAGGTTAGAGACGTCGTGGACATATATCGTATACCATCGATTCCATTCAGGAAGCCGATGCCCAGAGAAGAGATGCTGAGAACAGAGCTCAACGTGCTCTTGCTGAGCTCCAGGCTCTTCGTATTGAGATGGAGAGAAGACTCCAGGAGAAGGAAGAAGTAATAGATCTGACCATATTGAACTACCGTAACCCTTATCATTATAGGAGATGGAGGCTCTCCGCAAGAACATGCAGTTCGAGATCGACAGACTCACCGCTGCTCTTGCTGATGCTGAGGCTCGCATGAAGGTATACTGAATCTGATCCGATTGAACAACAGTACCCATTGTATCTGACCCGATTGAACAACAGTACCCATTGTATCTGACTTCATTGAACTACCGTAATTATATTCGTTGTAGGCCGAGATCTCTCGTCTGAAGAAGAAGTACCAAGCTGAGATTGCTGAACTTGAGATGACTGTTGACAACCTCAACAGAGCTAACATTGAAGCCCAGAAGACCATCAAGAAATACTCAGAACAACTCAAGGTACTGTATCTTACTTTATAATCAATAACTACCGTAATATATTCAGATCGTCCAAGCCTCCCTTGAGGACACCACTCGTCAACTTCAGCAGTGTCTTGATCAGTACGCTCTTGCTCAACGCAAGGTACGAAGATTGACCCAATTGAACTACCGTATCAATCTATTATTATAGGTCTCTGCCCTCTCTGCTGAACTCGAAGAGGCTAAGACCGCACTCGACAATGCCATCCGTGCCCGTAAGCAGGCTGAGGTAAGTGTGACCTGATTGAAATACCGTAGTCTGATGTGTGACTCGATTGAGTTACAGTAATCAAATGATTCAGATCGATCTCGAGGAAGCCAATGGACGTATTAATGACCTCCAGGCCATCAATAACAACCTCACTTCTATCAAGAACAAACTTGAGACTGAACTATCAACTGCCCAGGCTGATCTTGATGAGGTATGATAGATACACCATATTGATTAATCGATAACTGATTATTATAGGTGACCAAGGAGCTTCATGCTGCTGATGAGAGAGCTAACCGTGCTCTTGCTGATGCTGCTCGTGCTATTGAACAACTTCATGAAGAACAAGAACATTCAATGAAGATTGATGCTCTTAGAAAGTCTCTCGAAGAACAAGTAAAACAACTTCAAGTACAGATTCAAGAAGCTGAAGCTGCTGCCCTTCTTGGAGGAAAGAGAGTTATCGCCAAACTAGAAACACGTATTCGTGATTTGGAAACTGCTCTTGATGAAGAAACTAGAAGACACAAAGAAACACAGAATGCTCTTAGAAAGAAGGATAGAAGAATCAAGGAAGTACAACAATTGGTATGATCTACCAATATTATTTGATCTTTGATCTTTAGATTACAATTTGTGATCTTTGGTCTTCAAGATTTTATCTTTGATTTTAGAGATGATAATTGATCTTTGATCTTTAATAGGTTGATGAGGAACACAAGAACTTCGTTATGGCCCAGGATACCGCTGATAGATTGGCTGAGAAGTTGAACATCCAGAAGAGACAATTGGGAGAGGCTGTAAGTAGATTACAGTATCCATTCATCTATCATAGTTATCGTTGTAGGAGTCCCTCACCATGCAGAACCTCCAGAGAGTCCGTCGGTACCAAAGAGAACTCGAGGTTATTCATAATCTAATAATAGATTATATCATATGAATTAAAGGATGCCGAGGGTAGAGCCGACCAGGCTGAATCATCTCTTCATCTTATTCGTGCCAAACATCGTTCATCTGTCGTTACTGGAAAGCAGGGAGGAAAGGTACGGTAGATTACTGTAGACCCATTGATTACGGAGATTTCTGTAGATCTATTGATTACGGAGATTACTGTAGATCCATTGATTACGGTAGATTATATTGAGTGATTGATATACTTTCAGGTGTACGTTGTTGAGGAGGACATGTAAGATGATCGTTCCTTTCTTCTATTCATCCCTGATATCGATTGATTCCATTTGATCTTATTGATTTATTGTCTTCTCTTCCTTCATGTATTATAGTACTGTAGATGAATCTCGAGTAATCGATAATCGTAGTCTTCTTATTTCATTGAATACGATCGATTACTTGATGGGAGGGGGAGGGGGGATATAGATGAATGAATCGATAATTGATCGATGCCTCTCAGGCCTACAACTCTCGCCCGTTCTGCAAGCCATGCTTACTTCTAAATCATCATCCCTAATCATCATCTCCTTCTTCTTACACATCCATCGTTTATTCGTCGTGTGCTTCGTCGACGTTTGTCACTCATCGTCTCTCAGTCTCACTCCATATACACCACTCCTAGTCAACGATGTAAACGACTATATAATCGATTGTATTCAATTGCTTATATCATCTTTCTTCCCTTTTTATCAACTGCCTTCTTCTTCTTTTTATTCAAATGTTCGTTCATAAGTGTAAATTGTGTATTGTAGTTGGCACTTGAATGAACATTAACACACTATGACCCCAATTGTTAATCTACTATAGTGACAATATATACAATTATCTAGTCCCTCCTCCCTCTATCACCCTTTCATCCGTGTTAAACGAGTAAATGAATGAATCATTACTCTATTTCTTTTATCTCATTCATTAATCATGGATCAATCGATAAATGAAAGTGTGTTATTGATTGAATCTACTAAGAAATAGACAAAGACACTCAAAAGACTCACTTGTTGTAAACTCCTACGCAATTCCCGCTATCCCTCCCTCTGACTCCTTCTCCCTCTCCCTCTTCCTCTCCATTTCCTCCTCCTCTTTCTCTCCCTCTACCTCTCCTTCATTCTTCTTCCTCCTCAATCTATTATCTATATAGTGTAATAGATAGAAACAAAATAAGAAAAGAAGTCTTATTGAAGGGGAGGGTCATGACTCATACATACTATACATATTTATTATTATAAATGAGATAAGAAATGAATAGATGAAAGATGTTGAAATGAGCATATAATGAGTGATGAGATAATTGAAATGTATGATTCAATTGAATACATTTATAAGAACAATTAATAATATATAAAGAAATAAAGAGAATGAAATTGATCCTGATTCATTCTTATGATGAATTCGATAATTACAATGATCTTCATCACACGAACAAACCTAAAATTGAATTTATTGATTTATTGATTATTGATTATCAATATTATAATTTGATTACCATAACGATTTCATTTACTGGAGGATCAGGAAAGATAGCAGAAAGAGGTAATTCAACACAAAATGATTTCTCTTGTAGAAAATCAATCTGAAATATGTCATATATGAGAAGAGAATGATATTTTTCAGAAAAAAAAGAAAATAACGAAAATTGATAGTCTATGAATCAAAGTGTGAATATTCCTGAACCATATTTTTAACTCTAACTGTTAGAGTCCAACAGTAATCTAATTTTCAATTTTTTTTAAATTTTAATAATTTTTAAAAAATTTCTAATTTTGTAGTAAAAAAGACGGGCATAATTATCGTTAAAATGAGTTTTTTTTTTTCACTGGATCACTGAGCTTTTACGATTTTTATTCTTACGAAGTATTCAAATTAAATTGTTTTACGCCAGTCCATTATGAAAATACCAGTTTGATTTTATCAGATTGCAAATTTAAAAAAATTAAATCGGTGTTTTTTTTTTAACTGTAAGAGATTGTGACTGATTTTTTTTTAATTTTCAAAAGATTCGGAAGATGCTATCACAATTGAAAAAAATATTTTGGAACACACATTTTTGGTATTATAATCAAGACAGAAACAAAATTTTATGTAGAGTCAAGAAAATCATTATTTAAGAAAAATTAATATTCATTTCTGTACTACAGTGGTGCACGTAAGCCTTTTCAACAGGCTCCACGCGGCATAGCGCCGCACCACGCCCCACCACGCCTGGCGTTTTTCTCGATGAATAAAGAGTTAAAAATTATGTTTATAGTAGCGATCGCTTACCTGTTTGGGAGGCTAAAATATGCCATAGTAACCAAAATTTTTGGTTGTGTCTGAATAGTTTTTCCAAAATTATCAAAATTATCACACCATTATAATAATTTGAATTCCCGCTCACGCCGCGCGGTTACCGCGCGTTGCTTTTGCGCGGGAATATTTAAATTTTCAAAATTACAAAAGTACGAATTTTGGCAAAACTATTCAGACACAACCAAAAATTTTGGTTACTATGGCATATTTTAGCCTCCCAAACAGGTAAGCGATCGCTACTATAAACATAATTTTTAACTCTTTATTCATCGAGAAAAACCCCAGGCGTGGTGCGGCGCTATGCCGCGTGGAGCCTGTTGAAAAGGCTTACGTGCACCACTGTATATGTATTTTATGGATAATTTCAATCAAAATGAACGAAAAGTGATAAGTTTCGAGTAAAATGTAAGCAAATTTTGAGAAGCAATTCGAATCTTTCGATTGGAAGGCACGATAATTCAATTTTTTGCATAACAGTTACAAATTTTGCTTTTGCGGTAAAAAAAAGAAAAAGCATCAAAAGTAGAGTTTTCCTCTAAGGCCCAGTAAAAAATTGATTTTACAAAAGGTACAACTGTAATTAGCTTTAAGAGAAGAATACAGTCCCACCCGATCGTAGTGTCTAAAGGCGGCAATGGTTTTAAAAATATGAAAAGTGTGCTGATCATTGTTAGGTCCGATATGATAAATAATGCAACAGAAACGAAAAATATTGCTTGACTCTAGGTAGTTCAGTTTCATAGATGTACTGTAATGCTACCGTACTCAATATTAAAATCAAAATTTCATACATTTTTTATTCCGAAACGTGAAAAGTGAAATCAAACGATATGACACGACGAATAAAAATTGAATAAAATTCATGATTTGAACATTTCATACGGTAGCTTACAATACCTTAACATATAGTAAATTGTGTTGAACTATCTAGAGTCAAGCAATATTTTTCGTTTGTGTGACATTATTTATCATATCGGACCTAACAATGATCAGTACACTTTTCACATTTTCAAAAACATTATTCATCCCATAAAACGCAAGGCGATATAGGCCTTTAGACAGGACTAGGACTATGAATATGATAATGATATGAAATTGGAACCTCTCTTGGTCTTAATTCATTATCCATTAAAGATAATAAGTTCTCAGTACATCCTCTCAAATAAGTAAATGGTTTGATTGTTGATTGAAGACCTGAATTATTGATTTGAGATGAAGAATATCACTTTAATGAGTAATTATATGAAAGTGAATGATTGATAGATTTGATCTCATAATCAATATTTATCTTTTGTATCATTGAATAATATTAAAAGATTGTGATATACATAGATACATTCACCTCTATACATCTATCCTATCTATCCCTTCCTTCCATTTCCTTTTCCTCTTTCTTTTCTCTTCATTCTCATACATTCCATCAATTCCATTCTCTCAGACTAAATTGGTCCCTTACGGGATTTGAGTGAAAAGAAGTAGAAGAAGAAATAGATACACGTACCTCCAATGAAATGAGGTTCGAATACAGTCAAACATGTTGAATGACATTCAATCGATAATGATAACTGAAACATATAATCAATCAATAATCTAACAGAAAGATATAATCAATCAATAATTTAACTGAAAGATATAATGAATGAATATTGTGATAAGTAGTATACCTCTCTGACTCCTTTAGAATCATGACAGAATGAATTATATGTAGATATTTGTAGAGTATGAGCTAATGTTGGTTTATCATTCACAATTGTTTCATATTCAGGAGATGCACAAGAGTAACAACTATAATATATTAATTGTAATAGTAAAAGATTATTGATTATAAGAATAAAAGAAATGGATTAAATAATATGTATGAGTGGATGAAATGTATACATATAGAATGGAATGGAATGAATCTGATTATGAATGAATCTAACGACTCAGGTCTTTCAATCCTTGCATGATCCAAGTAAAATTCGTGCAATTAATGGCATGATCATGCATGGAATATACTCGAATCATGAATGGATTCTGTCATTCCATTTATGATCACGGACTTGTATCCGTGATCATAGAAGGATTTGAACACCAGAGGAATTGAGTCAATCTCTTCTTTAGATTCTTTCATAAAT
>CALSFV010000650.1:0-11325 GCA_943737045.1 Parapristionchus giblindavisi
CTCTTTTTCTCTCCCTCTCTCTTCTTTGATTTTCTTTTCCGCGTAATATTATATTTTCAGAACCAAGCTAATATCAATAAATTGATCGATACGAATAAGAAGAGAATTGAAGAACTCGAAAGAAAAGTCGAAACTGAACAAAAAGAGAAAGAAGAACTTTTTAAGACTAAAAATTTACTTGAAATGAGACTAGAAATCGAAAAAAAGGATAGAAATGAACTAGAAAGAAGTCTAGTAGATCAGAAGAAGAAAGAAGATGAACTAGAGAAGAGAAATGCAATAATGGAAATGGAAATGAAAGAATTACAACAGAAATATAATAAACTACTAGTCAGAGTAAGTTATACTATTGTGGTGTTAAATTCTTGGAAAAGTAGATGGAAAAGTGAAAAGTAGTGTAATGGCTCGTTAAAAATAGTGGAAAACCGAATTCGGCGACTTTCCACCCGTTAAAAAAGTACCCGGAAAGTCGAAAATGGAAACGCGAAATTTGAATTCGCGCGCGCGCACAGAGGTGCGGGAATTCAAATTCCGACTTTCCGTTATCGATTTTTAGTAGTAAAAATGGAAATTCAACTTCGTGCTAATGCAATCCGCTGAAATACGCTTTCGGAAAGTCAGAATTTGAATTCCCGTACCTCTTCGAACGCGCGCGAATTCAAATTTCGTGTTTCCATTTTCGACTTTCCGGGTACTTTTTTAACGGGCCGAAAGTCGCCGATTTCGGTTTTCCACTATTTTTTAACGAGCCATAAATTTTGTGATTGTAAAAGTAGTTGGAAAAGTAGTAATCCAACAGGCTCGTAAAGGGTTGTAAAAGTTTGTCAATTACGAAGCTATGCTACTTTTCCAACTACTTTTACAATCACAAAATTAACACTACTTTTCACTTTTCCATCTACTTTTACAAGATTTTAACACCGCATATGTTTCGAAAATAAATGAGAAACAAAGAAAGCCCTCTTCGTTTTACACACTATCTCGCCTTTTTTTTATTTTCTCGACTTTTGAACATTGCATAATTAAAACAACAAAATTAGGAATATAAATAGAATCTATTTTCAGATTTCAAAATGGGATGAGAAGAAATAATTACTAATTGTGCTAAGAAAAAGTTTTCCTAACCCTTGTAGTCAAATCGATATCCTCCTACTCTTTGTATCCTCCATTCTATTTTTCTGTGTTAACTTCAAAAATAAAGGAACATAAGATAAGATATTATCATCTTCTATCTTCGATCTTTACTTCTAAAGTCATGGAAATATTGATTTGTCGTGATGAAGAAAACTGCTGGTCCGGACTTGTATTGGTTCGGAACTTTCTTTCTATCAATAATCTCTAACTTGTTGAACAGCATGGATTTAGAAACAAGTGGTCGTGTAACTCTTTGTTCTTTCTTTTTTTTATTTATTTATTTCCAACACAATAAATGAACAATAGAGCAGATATGTAAATACTATGGGTTGATGGAGGTCCGTCGCGATATCTTCGAATCGGTTGAAGGAAGCGGGGAAATAGGGTGGATACTTATAAGTGACGTTGTTCTCCATCTTATCTCATTCGCACGTCGAACTCAACAAAAACATGCATTTCATGTATAAAGAAATACACCAAATCAATAATGGGAATTCTTTACAGACAACGGTTTAATGTGTAAGATGTGAAAGTAAAAGTAGTAGAGTACTACTTTATCAAACACGGGTGAGAAAACATAAACAAGATTAATTCAACAACGAGAAAAAGCAAGAAAAAAGGTGAAGAGATAGAGCAAGGGACTCCGACCTGTCTCTGTGGAAGAACGTTGAAGAACTAAAGTGGGTCTGAATAAATGTGCTAGGGTGGGGATAGTGGGCGGAGTCTTGGTGTAAAAGAGATTGTGGAAGAAAGATATGAATAGATAGGATATTGATTTGCCATCTTAAGGTCTTAAAATCTGAGAATGGTTCACTCCCCCTAACGAGGAGTATGCATACGAATAATAGAATGGAGTGATTATAAATGACTACTTATGAGTGAATGTAATCAGTCATTTATAAGGGAATAACATGATGGTCATAAGTAAGTACGATGAATATGAATGATTAACATGAGTATGATTATGGTGAATGATTATAAATGTGGTCGGGGAGTAATTATCTGATGGTCTATGGTAAGATGAAGAGTTTAAAGTGGAGGGGGCTCGGTCGACTTCTGGTAACGACGAATCCCACGGAACGCGATGATCATCAGACAACGACTTCGACAATTCTTGATTCCTCGGGTAGTCGGCGACGATTTGCGAACATCTCGCGGAAGCCTCTCCTCCATTGGACACGATAGTGATCAGCTTGGTAAAGACAATAGTGGTGGTAGAAGGTATATACGTGGTAGAATAGGTATATGAAGATATGAAGGATAATGTGCGTCGAAATCGATAGATGAATAGGTGACCATCAGAGTTCCTTTTGTGGGATCTTACTATGAGATCTTCTTCTATGAAACAATGATAGGAATGATTGACATTGCCATATTCCGGCGAGTAGTGGAATTATGATGATTACAGTAAATATCCCAAATCCACAAACGATTACTACCGTTAGCATCGTGCTGTACCAGTGTTGCACAAACACATTTACAAAGTGATCCAAGTCGGATAGTACGAAGTATCATTTCATGAAATGGAGAATGTGGGATCTGAATTCCATTGAGTGAGATCTCCGGTGTATTTGAGAACTCCATGTATCTCGAACGAATCACCACATGATATATCACATTTCTGATCTCCATCTCCATCTCCAAATATTCTTCTGAATCTGATTGATATCGACGAATGGAGGTGGGAGAGAGGGAGAGAGGGAGGGTGAGAGAGAGAGAGGGTGGGAGAGAGGGAGAGATATTTAAATATATTGAAATACTACTAAAAAAATTTAAATTTATCATTTTTAAATCGCAGAAAAGGTTAACAAACCCTTTTATCCATGTAATATTTACTTTAGTACTGTTGGCTCTACCAAGTCTCTCAAGGTATGAGAGAATTCGTAAAAGTGTTATTGTAATGAATATTTCAGATGAATTTCTGCATTGTTCTTATCCATAGTCTTCTCATGCTCCTTCCCCTACTCGAACCACTGACACATCCACCATAGTCATCTCATGCTCATTCCCCTACTCGAACCACTGACACATCCACCATAGTCCTCTCATGCTCATTCCCCTACTCGAACCACTGACACATCCACCATAGTCCTCTCATGCTCATTCCCCTACTCGAACCACTGACACATCCACCATAGTCCTCTCATGCTCATTCCCCTACTCGAACCACTGACACATCCACCATAGTCCTCTCATGCTCATTCCCCAACTCGAACCACTCACACATCCACCATAGTCCTCTCATGCTCATTCCCCTACTCGAACCACTGACACATCCACCATAGTCCTCTCATGCTCATTCCCCTACTCGAACCACTGACACATCCACCATAGTCCTCTCATGCTCATTCCCCTACTCGAACCACTGACACATCCACCATAGTCCTCTCATGCTCATTCCCCTACTCGAACCACTGACACAACCACCATAGTCCTCTCATGCTCATTCCCCTACTCGAACCACTGACACATCCACCATAGTCCTCTCATGCTCATTCCCCTACTCGAACCACTGACACATCCACCATAGTCCTCTCATGCTCATTCCCCTACTCGAACCACTGACACATCCACCATAGTCCTCTCATGCTCATTCCCCTACTCGAACCACTGACACATCCACCATAGTCATCTCATGCTCATTCCCCTACTCGAACCACTGACACATCCACCATAGTCCTCTCATGCTCATTCCCCTACTCGAACCACTGACACATCCACCATAGTCCTCTCATGCTCATTCCCCTACTCGAACCACTGACACATCCACCATAGTCCTCTCATGCTCATTCCCCTACTCGAACCACTGACACATCCACCATAGTCCTCTCATGCTCATTCCCCTACTCGAACCACTGACACATCCACCATAGTCCTCTCATGCTCATTCCCCTACTCGAACCACTGACACATCCACCATAGTCCTCTCATGCTCATTCCCCTACTCGAACCACTGACACAACCACCATAGTCCTCTCATGCTCATTCCCCTACTCGAACCACTCACACATCCACCATAGTCCTCTCATGCTCATTCCCCTACTCGAACCACTCACACATCCACCATAGTCCTCTCATGCTCATTCCCCTACTCGAACCACTGACACAACCACCATAGTCCTCTCATGCTCATTCCCCTACTCGAACCACTGACACATCCACCATAGTCCTCTCATGCTCATTCCCCTACTCGAACCACTGACACATCCACCATAGTCCTCTCATGCTCATTCCCCTACTCGAACCACTGACACAACCACCATAGTCCTCTCATGCTCATTCCCCTACTCGAACCACTCACACATCCACCATAGTCCTCTCATGCTCATTCCCCTACTCGAACCACTCACACATCCACCATAGTCCTCTCATGCTCATTCCCCTACTCGAACCACTGACACAACCACCATAGTCCTCTCATGCTCATTCCCCTACTCGAACCACTGACACATCCACCATAGTCCTCTCATGCTCATTCCCCTACTCGAACCACTGACACATCCACCATAGTCCTCTCATGCTCATTCCCCTACTCGAACCACTCACACATCCACCATAGTCCTCTCATGCTCATTCCCCTACTCGAACCACTGACACATCCACCATAGTCCTCTCATGCTCATTCCCCTACTCGAACCACTGACACATCCACCATAGTCCTCTCATGCTCATTCCCCTACTCGAACCACTGACACATCCACCATAGTCCTCTCATGCTCATTCCCCTACTCGAACCACTGACACATCCACCATAGTCCTCTCATGCTCATTCCCCTACTCGAACCACTCACACATCCACCATAGTCCTCTCATGCTCATTCCCCTACTCGAACCACTCACACATCCACCATAGTCCTCTCATGCTCATTCCCCTACTCGAACCACTGACACAACCACCATAGTCCTCTCATGCTCATTCCCCTACTCGAACCACTGACACATCCACCATAGTCCTCTCATGCTCATTCCCCTACTCGAACCACTCACACATCCACCATAGTCCTCTCATGCTCATTCCCCTACTCGAACCACTGACACATCCACCATAGTCCTCTCATGCTCATTCCCCTACTCGAACCACTGACACATCCACCATAGTCCTCTCATGCTCATTCCCCTACTCGAACCACTGACACATCCACCATAGTCCTCTCATGCTCATTCCCCTACTCGAACCACTGACACATCCACCATAGTCCTCTCATGCTCATTCCCCTACTCGAACCACTCACACATCCACCATAGTCCTCTCATGCTCATTCCCCTACTCGAACCACTGACACAACCACCATAGTCCTCTCATGCTCATTCCCCTACTCGAACCACTCACACATCCACCATAGTCCTCTCATGCTCATTCCCCTACTCGAACCACTGACACAACCACCATAGTCCTCTCATGCTCATTCCCCTACTCGAACCACTGACACATCCACCATAGTCCTCTCATGCTCATTCCCCTACTCGAACCACTGACACATCCACCATAGTCCTCTCATGCTCATTCCAATACTCGAACCACTGACACAACCACCATAGTCCTCTCATGCTCATTCCCCTACTCGAACCACTCACACATCCACCATAGTCCTCTCATGCTCATTCCCCTACTCGAACCACTCACACATCCACCATAGTCCTCTCATGCTCATTCCCCTACTCGAACCACTGACACATCCACCATAGTCCTCTCATGCTCATTCCCCTACTCGAACCACTGACACAACCACAATCGCAGAATTCTCAGTTCACTCAGTCTTCCCTATTGTTTCTATCCTCTTCTGTAAATCGATTACCATAAGCTGTATGATTTTATATACACTACATTAATCTTAAAGGGAGAGACACCTTTGTCAATATGCGCGTTTAACTCTTGGGGGACTCTCACCACGACGTTGCAATGGTGGTAATAATCAAAAACATTTGGTAATTATTTCAAAAGTCATTGAATGCGTTTATATGTTTTCCCATTCTTTCTCATTTTGCATATCTTGAGAGATTTCCCTACACTGATTGATTCAAATTTGAATACAGGAGAGATGTGCTTCGTGGTGAGAGTCTGCACCTCATGAGGTGCCCTTTTCCAGGGGGAATTAACATACTGCATTTGACAATGGTTACTCTCCCTTTAACCGATTCTGACGGCAAAGGTAATCAATAATATTTATAGTACAAATGCGAATTCTCTTTGTTTTTATATTGAACAAACGATTTTGTATATTTATTTATTTTATTATTTATATAAAAGAAACAAACGAGTACGAAAAGTGACAATATCTTATTTTTCCTTAATTTTTGATTTAAACATGGAAATAATAATATAATGAATGAAACATGAACTGGCTTTGTTGCTTATTTAACAAAAGTATCATACACTGCTCTAGTAATCACAAATGCTTTTGTCGCATAAAAGCGCTGACGCGTTTGTTATTACAATAGCACTGATCTGCATAAAATCTCTGTAAGAAATGATAAATATTAATAATAATTATTATTCTACTTCAACAACTGCGTTTTTTACATAATATAACATTGTCAATTTGTGGGTGTTGTTTTATATTGGAGTCGAGGGGCATGTGGTAGGTGTTTTCGAGGTATCCATCCCCGCGGTGTTAAATGGGCGGAGTTTGCATCGATATATAATTTGGTTTAACCGGAAAGTGGTGGAACTTGAAATCGGTATATAGTTGACCATACTATATGTAGATGGTTTGATATATCTACAAATAGGAACCCTATACCCTAGTGGATAAAAGGCTTGACTTTCAATCCGGGGGGAATCCAAGGGTTCGAAGACCATAGCGGATCAAGGAGGAATAATTATCTTCTTCGTTTTGCTATGTCCCGTTTGTTATAACGAATGTGCATGGCCAAGCCTGTGAAGTGTTATATATAACACTTTTTGAGCTATTTTAACACACAAAAAGTGTTAAATATAACACTTCACAGGTCTTATTTGCTGTGGATTACACCTCTTTTCTGTGTGATGGTATCTCAAATTTGCTGATTTTTTCGAAGAGTTCTGAAACTCTTACAAAAAACAACTGAAACATTCTATATGATCTGAATAGATATACAAAACTAATGCACACTTTACTCATTCATATTTATACCCATTACAACAAGAAAATAATTGTAGAATGACGAAAACAAAAAAATAACAGGAAAATCAACTACAGTACAGCCCGGTCGTGTTTTTTTACACATTCTGCTCAGGGCGCATTTGGACGCAGCACTTATTTCCTTAGCGTATGAATATTTTAAAAATTCTGAAAGTCTTAATCATGAGTTTCCGTGATAAAAAGTTCTTTTAATGACTAAAGAAACTGAAACAAAATTTTTATTAATGAGTAAAAAAACAATTAAAAGGCAAATCACACTGGTCCGAAAATGATGCCTATTAATTTACTGGAAAGGTATACTGTAATATTGCGTATCGATCGCACGATCGCCGAAAGATATTTTTGAAAATTTACAGTACCCATCATTTTCGGACCAGTGTGATTTGCCTTTCAATTGTTTTTTCTCATTAATAAAAATTTTGTTTAAGTTTCTTTAGTCATTCAAAGAACTTTTTATCACGGATACTCATGATTAAGGCTTTGGGAATTCAAAAATATTCATACGCAAAGGAAATAAGTGATGCGTCCAAATGCGCCCCGCAGCGGAGCGCAGCGCAGAATGTGTACAAAACACGACCGGGCTGTACTTTACTCTGACATAATCTAAAAACGACGAAAACTGATATTTATAAATTAATGAAAGATTCGATTTAGAATCAATACATCACGTAACAATGATTATAGCAAATCAAAAAGAAATTATAGAAAGATCTAAGCTCAAAGATCAAAGTTCAAAGATCAATCTATTCATAATTCTTTTGTTCAACCGAAACATGATTATCGTAGAGGGTGAACAGTTTCGCTACCTCCTTCATATCAAGCTAATTTAAGGATAGTGTAAGACAAATGATAATAAGTCTGTAGAAGTGTGACAGGTGTTTGCCTTAATACTTAATACTTAATACTTAATACTTAATACTTCATCGAGACCCTGAAAAATGAAAAGAAAACGTGGGAATCTTGTTAAGTTTTGTCAAATGTTGTCTCTATTTGTCAGCCAAACCAAGACGCCCGAAAGGGGAATTGGTAGTGACTAGACCACGCGGTAAAGTAGGTCCGAAGATGAGATTAGGCCCTCCGGACTGAATTGGCCTTGAATTCTCACTGGCCTAGCAGTGATCACCCGCAGGACTTCTTGTGAATGGAATAACGTGTAGTACCACGGCGTAACTAAGAGGCTCTTGCCGGAGAAAAAAAAAGTATCGCAAACTGAGTGATGATAATCAGTAAAACATCTAAGTTCTCCCAGCGCGAAAGTTCTCGCTTCTGACTAAACCTATCATCGAGTTTTACGATTTGCGGAACATGCTGAATGGCTTAGTGGATAGAGCTTTTGTTTAGCCACCGGACCTCGCAGGTTCGAATCCCGCCCAGTACAAATCAACTTTGCCAATTTTTCGTAATGCAAGAGGCTTCATGAAAAGTTAAATGTAGGGATTTCTCTTCATCGAACCGCCGTGAGTACCTTTACCTTACATTTTATAAACGATTTATTACTTCCACAGTGTTTGAATTAATTATAAGTGGAAAGTACTATCGTATCACATTATTTATTATGTAGGTCACACGGGTCGTCCTTTACATTGTAGAGCCGCCGAACATCGTCGTGCTGCAACAAATCCCACCATGCCCTCATACTCCTCTAGTGCTTTCTCGATCCATTCTTTAACTGTTCATAACGGTAATCCACTAACCCTCACCGGTCACATCCTTCATAGAGAACCCAACCCCTCCCGTAGACAGATCTCGGAGGCAATGTATATCGCATCTCTCAATCCATCCATAAATTCCCGGTTAGAACAATCAAAAGAACAAGCCCCTATCACACTTGCTACCCTTGATCTACCTTATTGATCTCATCCCATAACATATCTAGCCCTATCTCTCTTGACCTCTTATCCCTTCACTATCTCTCTCGCCTTAACATCATATCTCGCTATCATTCTTCCCATTGTTCACCACTCAATCTGTTTGTCTCATGGTTTTTCCTTGTAGGTATTATTCCAACTGATGATGGTGATTATCACCGAAACGTCTTGAAATAAATCTAACATCTATCTTGTCCTCCTCTATTTGGCTTCACTTAGACAATATCAATTATTTATTCTCCATCTTTCAAATTTCGTTCATCTGTTTTAATGTGTCGTATAAGGAAATAAATATTGTTATTATTATCTGTATCCTTTTCGAAAATTTTAAATATAGCAATGGAATGGGATATGTAATCACGGACGGAACGGGCCAACAAATTGCCGCACACTATGCACGCCACCGCGCGTTTAAGGAATATCCTAATTCGCAGATCCTGACTTTTTTTCAAAATTTCGTATTTTCATGAATTTATTTCGCTTAAATCTTTGATTATGGCAAACACTGAAGCAATCTAAATTGTATTAGAGAAGAAATAAGAGTATAGGCAATACGAGGTTTTGCTAAATGAAGTGAAAGTCCTATATTTCGTTGTGTCACATAATCTCTGTGAATACGACTTTTATTAACATTTTGCATATTCAAATATCTTACAGACCTATGGTTCTGTCTGTCTTGCTGACAACCGCTTTCAGCTAGCTCTCACGACTACAAAATTAAATTAATTTTTTTGCATTTATTCAGTACGATTTGTTTGCTGATTTACGAATTTTTTTTTTAAATTCCGTCTCTAGCGTGTGCATTTCTGCATTTAGCAATGCCGCTAATACCGTAGTTTATTTAAACTTTGATGTGCATATGGCAAAAGGGGTGTTGGCTTGTGTGTCCCGTCCGTGGTAAGAGTAGAATTCATAACACACAGAGAACAAAGTTATCAGACAATAACGATATGCCCATTTAAAGATAAAATGTACTTGTGCATTTGCCTTGCTAATGGCTGCTAAACAGAGAAAGAACTATCGATCAACTCCCCACTATTTCCTCCCTTCCTTCCTCGCTCTCTCTGATCTATGCACTATCTCACTTGTCCTCTCTCTCTAAACATAGAAACACATTGTGGCTATGGCTGGCTACTCGCGTACCAAATAAACAAGTGTATTTTATGCGGTCAATATCCTAATTTCTCTTTTGTCAGGGTCAATTGCTTCTGGAAGGTTTGCAATCGTATGATTAGCTAAAAGAATTCTACGGAATGGTTAACATTGTCCTTTCGAAACACAAAAAACCTGAACCAATTTGCTCTGGCAACTCTCCTTGCACACTAATTTTTTGATATCTGTCGGAACTGGGGTATTACTTTAGGAGCGGAGTTTTTTTAGTCAAAAAGAGATGCCGAGCTCTTCCACAGATCTCGTCAGTAAATCATCCAAATATGGTTGATATATAACGGATAAATGTTATTAAGCAGTAATATTATGGTGATAGCACTGAATCATGGGAAGCCAACTTCTTCGGTCATCTCCAAACTGCCTGCCGATCTTCTCGGATTTGTGAAATCGAAGACGCGCATATGAAGATCAACGTCGGTGTTCTGGGACTGTCGGAAGTAAGAACAGCTTTTTCCCCATGCACATCAGATAAATGTGTGTTAAATCAAATCAAAAATCAGTACTGAATGAACAATCCCGTCTTTTAGGTGAAGTATTTCCGGAAGGTACACGAAAATCTGTGGCCTTACTCTGGTATTTTCAAACTAGTAGTTTACTTATCATTCCCACTATACTTAGACTTGCAAGTCTACTTCTAGTTAAACGTAAGTTTACTAGAAGTGGTGTATAATACGGTAATGCATTTCGTCAAATGTTATTTCACTAGTAGTAAACTAACAGCAAACTGCTAGTCTGTGACGTAACGTAAGTAAACTACTAGTTTGGAAATACCATAGTACGTACTCGACTATCTAGCGAGGCCCGAATTTCATGTATTTTTATTTATTATATTTCATTTTTTTCAGCAATTTTGTTATACAATGGACTAATTCATTTCTTCTAGAGAAAATAAGAGACAATATTCATCTTTTTATTTTTTCTCAACTGTTCCCATTTCTGCAGGGCTACTGTAAGTCTTCACAGGTCACTCATTAGGAGCCCTTCCATCACAAGGAAAGGAGGAGAATAGAAGAGTGTTAGTAAGGAAAGGA